>MU227783.1:1607619-1621185 GCA_018584345.1 Thuja plicata | reverse complement strand
CACCTTTGAAGTGATAAGTTTTCTTGTAAAACTATCTCTGAGGTTGAACATAAGATTGGAATGATAGTGACTCTATTGCCCATAGTTGATTAAGGCACTGGTCTTTATTGCTTATTTGGATTATAGTCATTTAGTTCATTGTTTAAAGTTTTTTGATATCTTATCTATCTATTCATTCAAATTACATACACATTTACTAAACATTCTTTCAATTACTTAAAGTATTTCAATTTAAAGTTCATGATATATTGATTTCAGTTAGATTTCTTTCAATTGCCTTGCCATACTTTGAGAGATGGAAGTTTGAGTTCCATACACAGGTTACCTTCTATAAAAAGCCTGTTCAGGTGAAGGTTCACCTGTCTTGGTCCTGCAGAGCTAGAAGCGTAGGGGAAGAGGATCATAATCGATCATTCTCGTTAGTTGGCCAAAAATAATTGGATTTCCCATCATTGGATTTGCAAGTCCAAAGGAAATTCAATTCAGCATTTTTGGGCACCAACAGGACCTTTATTAATTTAAATTAATATTATGATTCCTCTCTTAATCTATTTTCACAAAATTATTCTATCTCCTCACTCTAAGATGGGTCTTATATCATTTTAAAGTTTGAGGCATGATTTCTACATATATCAATCTTGTATCTTTGTGTGGCTCATCTTTTGGGACCTAGAATCTATTAGCTTTTTTCCCTTAAAATATCATTAAATTTTATTGGGTACAAGGTGGTTTTTAGGTATAGGGCAGTTTTAGGTACATGACAGGTTTTTTTACAGGGCATCTTTTAGTACAATGTGGTTTTTTTAGGTACAGGATGACTTTTTGGGCATCGTTTCATAAAAACCGCACTATCCCCGACAATTTTGTTTGAAATTTTAAGAGTGTGATTTTATGGTTTCACATCCCCCAAAGGTATGCCCATAGGTTATTAGCATTTTTATAAGTTTTTCTAAAGGTAGTTTTAATTTGAGATCTCTATATAAATGCCTCACTTTCCATTATTTCAAAGAAAGAAAATAGGAAATAAGAGGGACAACCAATCGATCAAGTAATCAAGCAATAAGATTTCAAGAGAATCCTCAAGATCTTCAAGGAATTATTCCTTGTTATTCATCAAGAGTTGTGGTAAACTATAACATCCATCATATAAGGCTTATAAGATAAATGGATATGGAAATAAGGATAACATCCAACTAAGCAAGGGATGAAAATGACTCCGATGTGAGTAAAGGTTAACAAACCTAGATAAAAATGCACCCAGGACTTAGAAAAATGACAACATATAACTAGACCAAAATGACGAGGATGGGGTGATCAAAAGATTTATACCAACAAATCAAGACTCGCGACAACACAACCTGGACTATCAACTTAATATGACCAAAAAATGATGACTAGGACAAGCTCACTATTCTGAAATCATAATTGCAGAAGACATAATAGAGCCTAACCAGAGATCTACGATCGATGAAAACAAGCCAAATAGGGTATCTAGAAAGATATTTGCAGAATGTAATATGACTAAACATAGACTCGTATGATTATTCCCTAGAGAGAATATGAGTAACTAGATTTCTCATGCTGAAATGTATATGAAAGATCAATAATAGGTTAAAATAGGCAAGAAACGTAGATTGTCATATGAGTATTCTTAGCAGATAATATGAGTACTCACACAGGGTGATACAAGTAAAAAAGTGCAGGATCCTAACTTTACAAGAAATGATGGGATAACACAAGAGAAACTATTTTTTGCCACTAGGAAGTTTTTTTTTTGACCTTTTGTTTGCAATTTTTGGTTTTTAGTTTAGTTTGATTGTTTCAGTTTCATAGACACAACAAACACACTTGTAAAATATTCAATAATACCAATACTTTCTAACCCCTAGAGTCAATTTGGATTTGTGATAAAATCCTCACTCGCAGACTCGGGTACACAACCAATAGCTAATCAGAATATAGCCACCACCAACCACGTAATGAGTATAATGATGTCATATTATCTGACTCCAAATGCTAATGGGGGCACAATATGGAGAGTGTCTTGGGGGAGTTACTATCACCCTTGCACTTGGATTATCCCACTTTCGAGGGTGAATCGGGTAGGTTTCTATTCTATGGATTCTAGTAAGGGTCTCGGTTCGAATACATCCTTTGCATTCACTCAAGGGTGATTCAGATGTATAGCCCCACAGAGCACCTTGGCATAAGTAGTCAGGTAAATGTGATTAAGACCTCTAGGGACCTATCATTTTCTAGGCAAGAGTTGACTATAAGATCAAATGGTATATGACTTCTGAGGCTTTGGCCCCAAGAAGAAAATTTGATTAACGTGAGTTGGAGTGGTGTGGGATACACCTCATTCTCACATGGGTCATTCTCCAAGGGTGAGTACTTTTTCCCACTTGGAAAGGCCCATCTAATAGGTATACATGAAATAAACAGAAAATATATGAGGGTTCAGATTTCTAATTTTCCCTCAAAGGGGAAAAGAGCATAATCTCCTACCTTTTCATTCTTCTCAAACACATCAAATAGTTTTTCATTTTAATAAGTCTTGCATGTGAGGTTCCTAGAAAATATTAATGAAAACACAAAGTTTAGTCATTTCTCCTTAGGAAACCTGCATTCACAATTGTCAATAGTTTCTTTTTTTTTATTTCTTTGTCAAGCATCCTGCACAAAAGGTCTAGATATCAAGTTTATTTGACAAAATAACCTGCAGAGAAGATGTCAAACTATGAAAAATTAGAAAGATAGAACAACCAATAGTCATATGTCAAAAAATCTCATAATTCTACAAGAAAACCTCATTTTTTTCAAAAAGATCATCATATGCTTGTATGAGCGTGTACTACTCCTAATACAAGAATTCTCGAGAAGCCATACGAGTCTTAGTTCCAAATCGTACTACACTGTGAGAAATAACATACGAGCCTGGACAGTCAAAGTATGGAACAAATCCTGAGACTCTAAATTTTATCAAAATGTGAGACCAAAAATTGAATATTCTGCCCCACGGTGGGCACCATAAATGTGTGTGTGAAAATATGACTAACTAACAACACAAACACTTTAATGAATCATTGTTTGATTGATTAAAAAACTATATAAATGAAGCACAAATCAACCAAGGTGACTCATTTCCTTCAAGTAAATAGGAGTATGAAATTGCTCTTAGATCATTACAAATCCATTGACTTTAGACTCTATCTAAATGAATTTTTTTGAAAGATTTAAACTACATGAAATACAAGTACATCCAATATCAAGCTAAGATTAATCCATTTAAGAAAATGAAAGTGAAATTCCTAAGATTTGATTATGCAAATGCAAAATAAGCTAAATGAACTATGATAAGCAATAAGCAATTAACAACTATTTAACAATTCGACAGTATTACTCTATTTCACAATCCCTCCTCAGAAGAATAGAGGCCTGATTATATAGAAATATTCTTGAAAAGGGACGGACGAGATCGATTAATGAAGAGAGGTTGAGATTCATTCTAAACTAGCATAATCTGTGTGCAACTAATTTGACTGGTCGAGACTCAAAGTTGAAGAATCAGTTAACTCAAAAGATTGATAGGTCACTTTAGAAACTATCTGAGTTGATTTGAAAGTTTCTAAATTGAAGAGAAGTGGTTGACCAATTAACTCATTTGTTTCCAAAATGATAATCAGTTAACTTTTTGATGACATAAGAAAGCATTTTTGAATTAATTCAATGATTTAATGCATTTTCCTCCAAATTGTGATGACATAATTTATTTTTAATTCCTTTTTGTGATTAATTAACAATTATTATTTATTTAATCAAAATCCTAACACATTAATTAAATAAATATTATAAGGTTGATTTAATTGTCAACGACATTAGAATTTAGGAATCAATAAATTAAACAAGACCAAGTAGGACAATCGAATGGGACCTAGAGATTAGGTCAAAATTAGATTGGCAAGTTGAATTGCCCTAGATTAGGATTTAGGATATTTAATCAGGATTTGGGTTTTCTTGATGAACAATCAAGATTGGGGGCTTATGGTTTTGTAAACCATTTTTAGGTGATTGTAGGTACAGATTGTTCCAAATGTGTTGCACCCTCAAAAATGATGTCATATTTTTAGGATAGATGACATGCAATTTTCAAGACCCAGATCTGGAAGTACAGTTATTTTGCAGGATTTTGACAGTCTAAAAAATAGAAATAGAACAACATTTCCTTAATTTCTTCAAGGTACACTTATCTTTATCACATTCAATTTCTATTTCTCTTGAAAATTTGCAGATTTAGATAATTCAATTTGTCATCCTTCTCAATTTCCAAGTAACAAAAAGAATACAAGCCCCTAAGAGCTGAATCTGAAATTGGCATCACTCTATCATTTCTTGTGTTGTTGATCTGATTTTACTTGAGGTATCTTTGTATTCTAATGTACCTTGTTAAATTAGGGAGAGATTGGATCCTATTAGGTGATCCAGATTTTCTCTTGTATAGATGATATGTACAAACATAATTGAAATAATATATATTTACAAAATTATAATATTTATGTTTGCATCTATCTTAGTCTAATATCTCTTTATAGAAACTATGCATTTTTACACATTTTTTCCCCATAAAAAGTATGTTTCTACTACCTTTCAACCCAATTAAACCAAAAAGAAGTGATTGATATTGCGACAATAATCAAACAAGGTTTTTTCACCCAAT
This sequence comes from Thuja plicata, assembly GCA_018584345.1. Taxonomy (NCBI): domain Eukaryota; kingdom Viridiplantae; phylum Streptophyta; class Pinopsida; order Cupressales; family Cupressaceae; genus Thuja; species Thuja plicata. Next base: position 1,616,468 of record MU227783.1, on the reverse strand, counting down.
TCATCTTCACTATCTCAGTTCCATACGATTCAAGTAGTGTTCAAGGTTGGATGAAGTTAACAATCACCAAAGTTGAAACGTTGAATTTAGTTGAAGAAAACACCTCCTTATTGGGAAGAATCGATGATATGTACAATAATAGAAGTACCTAATTATACCTCCATTGTCAATGGTATCTATAAACATATTTGAAAGATTATTTATTCAGTGAATTTAAATATTTATGATTGCATCTATTTAAATCCAATGTCGGTTTATAAAAATTATGTTTCTACTACCTTTCAACATCTAATTTCTTTATGATACATGGTGCAAATGCTTAATAATGTTTGTTTCAAATTTATATCAGTAGCTAATTATAGCTCTATTATTGATGATGTAATTCCCTACCAAGGAACCCTCACAACAAAAGGGTAAAGCATGCACTAATAAAAAAAATTATTTGCAATTATATAAGCATTAACTACAAAATTTCATAAGCATAACATACATTGCATAAGAAATAAAGAAATAGGCAACGATCACCGAACAATTGCGCACAAGCAGGAGTCTTGACACTTCCAAGGGTCTTGTGACAACCCAATCCACACTCAGAATAGAATACATGTATTCACAAGATCGCCTAAAAGGATCTTGGACAACATCCAACAAGCCACAAGAGGCTAAGTCAACACTAAATAACAGATACACATAGAGGAGACTAAATCAATCCTCTGAATCCATCTACATAGAGACTCATTTTAACAACAAAGGAAAGTGTTACTAAGATGATTAAATATAAAATTTCATTACTTTATAACCATCAAGAAACCTATAAAAAATCACATGAGCTCATTTTGAAAGAGTAAACCAACCGCTCAGCATTCAAGCCTAAATATAAAGTCAAAAGAAGCGTAGACACAAAAGCAGGCAGAGGCACTGATCTACGCAGGCACCAATTCACATATGCAAGCACCAATTAATGACTAATAAAACTCTAAGATAAAAATTATTATACTAGTGATTCGGATACATCAATCTACAGGCAGAAACATCGATTAGCGCAAATGCCAGTGCAGGCAAAATTGTTGATCTGCAATTATTTCCTAAAACTTGGAAAAATAAAGAAAAACACCTAATTTGAAATACACATACGGATGGTAAACATCTAGCTCCACACCATGGAGTACCAGATACACAAGATCAAGGCTATAGTCACTCGATGTGAACATAATAAATATAGAGGAACACTAATCTACTAAGCATAGCTTCATAATGTGAAATAATTGAACATAAACGTGAAGAGATAAGATATGAGCATATCATGCTCAACACTATGCCACTGGAAGTAGTCCACCACCTATAAATTGGTCCTTGGCAGTGATGTGTAGCTCCACCCAACTACGTGGTACCCTCAAGGCCACCCCACCATACTTGCAGAGATAGTCACATAGCCCAAAAACACATAATGCACATACAAGAAGTAGGCTATCACTCACGCCATACAAGTGAAAAAATCAAGGGATGGTACGGTAACCCCAAAGTAGTCACTCAGATGTAGATAAATAAGTACAACATGCAGATATAAAGAATGTAAGAACACCAAGGCCACTACTCAATACTAATAATGGTTCAATGCATGGACTCAAGAATGGAGTGTCATTACATGGCATGTGGTAGCCCAAATAGCATCAAGCCTTCGATCAATGTTCACAAATGGACATACTCAGTATGCATCTTTGATCAATGCCCTTGGCAGGCTAGATACGGTGCCTTTAATTAACGTCCTTGGATGACCAGGCACTAACTTACCTTCGATCAATGCCCTCAGGCGGCCAGGTAGTCAAAATAACTCTAATTAATATTTTACCCCAATTTGTTTATTAAGTTATCACTTTCTAAGGACTCCTCGATGTGTCTTATGTTAGCCACTTACAGGTCGGGATCCGTGTTAGGAACCACTCCACTCCACTACCCAAACACCAACAAGCTCATCTTGTTTCAATGAGACACTAATCAACAAATGCAAAGCAAACATTATGCAAGAAAAGACTCTCAAAGTCATAACCAAAATGAAGCAAGGAAATCTTGATTGATCTTGAACAAGAGCACGAGTCTCTCAAAGATCTGACAAGGTACAACTCAATTGTTCTCATGATGCGGTCTCAACACCAACAACAATGAATCAATATGTGATCTCAAATTGAGCATCAACATAAGCCAACAAAACTAAGGAAATAACATAAAGCAAAAGCACACTCAATTGGCCTCATCACCAAGAGCATGAATCCCAATGAAATTTGGCATACATCTTGCTAGAACACAAGGATGGCTCTCAAAGCCCAAAATACACAAAGACACCAATTTTTAGCTATCAAACAGCTTGGCGCACAACCATAAAATCAACAATAAAAGTGGGAGTTTGGATCAAAGTGTTAATTAACTGGAATGTCCTCTATTCATTCTAACTACATGATCCCATCACAATGAGGGGTACAACCGGGTACAACCAATTCCAACAATCAAAACATGACAACATGGTGACAATCCAAAAACTAGAGAGCAGGCAAATCGAGGTGCTAATAAAAATGTCCAAAAAGTAAACGTGGAATCTCGTGATTCTAGGAGAACTCATTGGTTCTCACATACCCAAAATCTCAATAATCAAATAAAATTGAGATTGAAATCTTTACAAAGAAAGGGATGACCATAAAATCAAAATTGAAAGGTTAAGCCTAGGTACACACTCGTGTAGCTCAAAAACTAAGGAAACGGTCACGAATCCCTTCGGGATTAAAATTTTATATGTGAAATTCATTACTCCACAAAATAATAAATCATCAGAATGAAAAGATTCCAAATTTCACAAAATCTCAACTTGGACCATATCTAGGTCTATGGCCAAAACTATCATTTAAGCCATGGAAAAAGCTTCAAATTTCAAAATTCAAAAATAAAAAATCTAATAATACTCTTTGGCTCTAAACATGCCCAACAAGGCAAGAAAGTAATAAAATTCAACTTTTAGACATTCAAAAAAATTGAGCAGCATAACCTTACATATTTCATTCAATTTCAAATTCAATTCCTACAAGCCCAATCGGTTGAAATAACGGAATGAAAATGTGAGGGGATACTAATTCTCATTGCACGAACTAATAGTAATTTACTTCGATTCAAATAATGAAGTAAAATGAAATTTTTAGGAAGCCCTACCTCACCACATGGTGAAAACACTAAAAAAAGAGAAGAATAAAATACTCCACAAAATTTAAAAAAATCCTCCATACAAAATGGAGAGATCATGACCCAAATCCAACGAACTTCTACCCACAAAAAATATCATGCACGAGTCATTCCCAATGAGAAAAATACGAATTGCTCAACAAGAGGGTTGTAGCAAGTTTTTCTCTCCCAAAATACATAAGTGACCAATGAAGTCTAGTTCTTCATTATAAAAGTCACTTTTGGCGAAAATAGAAAAAGGCACTAAAAAGCCAATTAAAATAATTCAACTAAATTTGGATCAAATTAGGCCAATTTCATAAGTTGGAATGTCACTATGGTAAAAAATGTTGGAAAAAATAAAGAATTATGCAACTCAGCAATGAAATCTAATTCAACCACGGCATTGTGGTTACTCTATAACGCACAGGCAATCACTAGTATAAACACAGTAATGCAAATGAAGTCCAAATTTTACCCACATGGCACCAGAGGTATATTATATCAATACAGGTACATTGTCCATACAGGGACAATATTGGCTGAAATCGTGAATGGCCAATGTAACTATCTTCTACCTACAACTTAGGCAGAGACAATGTCTGGTACCTATTCACTGAAACATGCATACATCAAGTACAACCGCACACAGTATATATATTTGAAGCACATGCATATAATAATCAAAGTGTACATAATGGAAGACGACGCTCTAGTGGCATAATTATGCATATGTATTAGAATGTTATGACACTAGTCATTCCGTATTTAATCCTCAGTGCACAACATAAATAAATATCTCATTTAAATTAAAATATTAAATAATTATTTTATGTCATTTAATCGTATATCAGTGAAAACTCCAAATAAGATATCCATCAATATGATAGAGAACAATACCATAGAGAATCAGTAATAATATCATGATACTCAGTATATCCTCATATTTAAAATAAACTAGGTATCATCATAGCAACAACAATGATATTAGAAATAAACACTAGAATAAACTGTAAAAAAATTTATCTCATAATGCCCTTATAAAATCATAACATGAGAATAACCATAGAACATCATAAAAGAATCAATCTTGGATCCAGATTCCCAAGAGAAGAGAGTCTACACAACTCATAAAGTTTGACTTCTTAAATCAGGTAAGCAACAAGCTACGCCACCATGGTTCTCACAACTAGGCATAAGGACATAAGCAACTTGTCGATACAATTCCATAAATTAGATCACCCCAAACCTGTAGAAACCTCTCATAGGTCCAACATGATCACATAATACAAGCATCCAAAGCCAAAGCAAGGCATCACAAGAAATCCCATCCAGCTTCATAGAGGCACTAAACCAACATAATGTTCAAGCCACATCCATCAGGATGTCATGTAGGAAGAAAACAAGAGAGGCACTACATCATCCCCCCCAAAGACAAGGCTTACTCTTGGAAGCCTGTAAGTCACACAATAGAGCACACAAAGTGCAAGATCCACAACCAATTCCAATCACAAAAATAGTCATACGACTCTTTTACAATTTTGGTCAGTCCACACCAACTCCTTATGAGCCAGCCTCACAATGCCTAAAAGGACCAACTCATGTTGAAAAGAGCATAAAAAAACCTACAATTCCTACAAAGGAATCACAATATGTTCTTGAAAAGATGTGTCTAGTCACAATCTCTTCCAAATGAGGCATAAAACTTGACATTCTACTTCATCAAAAGATATCTAGCTACCAAATAGTTCCATATAGGGTCTCCTCTATGACTAAGGCACCAAAATCTCTCAAGTCAACAACCCAAGAACAAGGAAAATATCATCCCAAAAGATTAAAAAAATGGTGCAGGAGAACCTAGGACATCTCTTAAGGTCCTATGTTTTTACTTTGGCTTGTGCTAACCCTAGCCAAGTTAGAGGTGTTTTTAAATACTTAGAAGGTCTTAAGTGTGTGTTTTATAGGATCTAGGTTAGACTTAATCTAATCTAGAAGTGCTTTGTTGTTGGTTAGTTGTTTTGGCTTTAGGTTTCTTTTGAGGCTTAACTTTGGATTTTGGGCCAAAAGATTTAAAATGCTTAGGAAAGAGTTTAATTAATCATAAAATGGTTTCTATGATTATTTTCCATTATTCTATAAAATTTAGAGGTCATTTGAATAGATTAGAAGCAAATTTACAAAAAATGTCAAAATGTTGTCATGACAACATTTGCAACTTTGCAAAGTTGCATGACAACATTGTCCGAATGAGGAAAAAATCAATGTTTCAGGGCATTTTCGGTATCCTAAACACCTGCACCTATGAGGAAAAGGTATAAAATCTCTAAGGAGCCCAAATCTCAAGGTGAGAAGTTTTGTTAAATAAATAGAAGTCTATTTCCATAGCATTGTGTTGTACTGGTTTCTTGAACAGTTACAGTAATTTAATTTGCAAGACCCTTTAATGGATTGAATCCACTCTCTTCATGTGGTATTCTTGTCATTATTATTTTTTTTCTTTCATTGTGAATTGGTTAGAAGTTATTTTCTTTACATTAGTTTAGGTTTCTAAATAATTTTGTAAAGTAGCTAGTCTCTAGCCTATCCAGGACTGCATTGTGGTAAAATGGCTCCCACATGAAACCCTACTATGGAATTGTCACTTCCTTTAGGGAAATGTTATGGGATCCTATGTACAATGTACATATGGAAGGAGAAGGTCTAGAAGTTAATTTTTCTATTTTTGTGAGCAAGCCCTAGGCGAGTCCAGAGCAACCCAGCTAGGTGTTTGCAAGTGTTATCTGGTGTTTGATTGCAGGGGTTTGATTGATTTGATGAATCCAATTGGTTGTGGGGTTTCATTGGAGTCATGTAGAGGCCCTTGAGGAAGTTTGGCACTTGGCCAACCCATTTGAAGACATTTAGAAGCCTAAATTAGTTGACTGGTTCATGGAGAGCCTAAAAGCCCTATAAGCCCTTAAATATAGGAATCAACTGTACGGATGAATTGGAGAAGGGATACCTCAAAAATATTGAATAAATCCATAAAGGGTGTATGAATCCAACATTTTTTATGTGTTTTTTGGGAAATTTTTCCAATATTGGGCAAAAATTAGTGAAATATGCCTAATAGACCTAATAGGCCTAAAAGACAAGATTGAACCAAGAATCTTGAAATCGAAGTTCAAGACCTTGATACTCCAAGATAAAGGGATAAATTTGAGGTTGTAGAAGGTGTGGGAAGATATTTAACCCCCTGAAAACACTATCTAATCAAGTAAGCAAGAAAATCACTTGGATGGATCCAAGAAGGAGTTGAGAAGGGACAATTACAACATTGATAGTTACCTAGTGAAGCACTAATGGATGCCACATTGTGAAGAGGTATTGAAGAAGTCCTAAACTAGATAGTGGAGGAATTGGAAGATCCTAGGAGTTAGGTTTAGGTCTTGGAGGATTGGGAACAGTGAGGGTTTTGATCAAGGAGTGCAAGAACACTAGAGTGTATCTATCAGATTGGTATCAGAGCCTATAAGATTAGGCTTGTGGGTTGATGTTACAACCAGAGGAGTCAGTTGGAGAATCAAAAATGGTGACTAATGAAAAATTATCCAAGAAGGTGGATGAGTAAGAAGAGGAGAAAAAATTGCTCAGAGAAAGATTGGCTCAGTTGGAGCAGAAGCTAGATCAAGTAGATGAAAAGAATGAAGAAGTAAAGGATAAGATGAAAGGAAAGAGTAAAGAAGTGGCTCTAGAGGATGAGGTCCCTAAACTAGACCCTTGATGACATGTAACTGATTAAATGATTGACTATATTAAGTTGAAGATGATGCAAGACATTAAATCAATTAATGGTTTGTATTGTCATTAATGTCAACTTGATATCATCTGTATGGTCATGCCAAAGACTTCAGAGAACCAATGGAATAAAGGTTATGCTTTCAGCAATGCATAAAAGTCTAGTATTCACTAAGTGACAGACTACACCGGCGGAGTGCACACCATCGATAAAGACAAAGATAAAAGTCATAGTGATGCCCGACGAGCAGAAGACAGTGTTGCCTGACAAAGCAGAATCAAATGATGCCCGATGAGCAGAAAATAGTGTTTCCTGACGAGAAAGATCCAATGATGCCTGATAGATGGAGATCCCGAAGCTAACTGAAGTGACACCGACAGAACTGGTAGTTGTCACCGGCGATGAACTACAGAATTGACCAGAGAGATCAGAAAATGACAAAATATCTAGCTAGCAAAGTTAAAGGATAGACTTAACTGGTTGTTTTATTTGTTTTATTCAACCACAGTTAAGTGAGTGACTTGTACAGTTGGAAAGAAGATAACTACAAGATAAATTAGGAGTTAAATCCATAAATCAATTTGGCTGGATTGTTTTTCACGCCAAGAATCAAGAATCAAGAATCAAGAATCAAGAAGCTAGAATTAAGGAAAATCATGTCTATTTAAGAGACAAGTATAATTCATTCTCATTGTGGTCAAGAAGCAATCTGATACATGGGGGAGTGAACTAATAGAAGATGCTAAAGAGAAACTGATGAAGGATTAACTTCATGCAGTCCTGATCAATCAAGCTAAGAAAGAGCTAAAGAATTCTACAGACACCGACAGACAGAAAAGCATAGCATCACAGAGCAAAAAGAGTTAAGTACAAAGTAATTGTATTGATACATTGATCAGAAAAATATTGTAAGTAAATAGATCTGAAAATCTGCAATTAAGTTGCATTAGAAATAGGTCATTTTGTTTCAGTTTAACCATTGAAGCATTAAGTCTCTTAACAGAGCAGGACTTAACAGTCTTTTATAACTGAGGTATATCCTAATAGATTACCAAAAGGTTGACTCATGATAGTAGCACTGGTCTTACCTAAAGCCTATTGGCAGTCTAAGAAGGAGGCTGATTCAAGGATGGTATTAAGATTTGCATAAAGCCTATTGACAATCATGAGACTGATTCAAGGATGGTAGCGTAGATGCCAGATACTTAGTGACAACCTATGTATTGAAAATCCTCTAACAAGCTTGCACTTAATAGTGTGTTTGTAACCTTTAATAGGGTTGGCTCCTAACAGGGCTCACTTCAGAAGAGTGAAAATTTGGGGTACCGGTCCCAGTGGTTTTTCCCTTAACAAGGTTTCCATGTTAAAATCATTGTGTTATATGTGTATGATTTATTACTTTACTGTTTTACATTCTACATATGCATTTATGGATTGACTAGTATACTTTGCATATTTAATGAGTATCGGTAAATACAGTTTACTGCTTATCAGTTATCAAGGAGAAACAGGATAGACAAGGTAAATCGATAGACAGTTATTTGTTTCAAATATTTCAAAGGCATGCATCTTGTTGGGACTTAATAATCAAAGAAATATTGATTGGTGGATTAAAGTTTAAATTGGATAAATAATTGAGGCCACTGATTCACCTGCCCCCCCTCTCAGTTATTACTAATAATTGGTATCAGAGCTTGTGTGCTTAGAAGGAAGGTTTCAAGACCTAAGTAAAAGATCACAAAGATGAACAAACGAGATGTGCCCAAGTTGAACAAGGACAACTTTGCTTCATGGAAAAGCAGGATAAAGCTTCACTTATCAGGTATTGGCAATGATATTACTCAATACTTAGAAACTGAATATGTGT
>MU227783.1:1557066-1597438 GCA_018584345.1 Thuja plicata | reverse complement strand
TTGCATACTTATGGGGGATCTTAAAAAGGATTAAAGCATACACAGGAAAATTTTGTAATGTCAATTTCAAAAGCTGAAGTTTACCTGAACTGCTAAGGAGAGCACCTTTCCAACCAGCCAGCTTCCTGTTGAATCTATCAACAATCTAGTTCCAAAAGATATCTGGAGGTTTTGAACACAGAGGGAGCCCCAAGTAAGAAGAGGGAAGAGCACCAATGCTGCAACCAAGAATTTTAGACATCTTATATTGCCTCTCTAGAGGAGTATTGATAAAAAACATGGAACTCTTATCCCAATTGATGATCTGGCCAGTAGCCGAGGTATAAATAGATAAAGCTTTTTTAAGATTCCTAGCTTCTTTCACAATAGCTTCACCCATAATTAGAGTATCATCAACAAACTGTTCATGGGAATAGGAGGTTCTGGCCGAGGAGGGGCAGAGACCAGATATTAAGCCAGAATTAACAAGTTTAGATATATATATCTTCCCAACCCTTCAGCCAATATAGCAAACAGAATAGGAGAGATAGGGTCCCCCTGCCTTAGGCCCCTAGAAGGTTTAAAAAAATTGGAAGAGCCATCATTCACAATCACAGAGGAAGACACAGTAGAGACCAGCTGATTAACCATTTTGATAACCCCTGCATCAAAACCAAAGCTACTTAAAACTTTTTGGAGAAACAGCCAGTCAACCCTATCATAGGCTTTAGATAAATCCAATTTCATGAGAAAGCCCTGTTTCTTGGCAGTTTCAAGGGAGTGAATATTCTCATGAACAACCACAATGGAATCTAGGATTTGTCACCCGGGAACAAATCCATTCTACTGAGGGGATATAATTGAAGGCAAAAGAGAAAGCAATCTAGATGTCATAACTTTAGCTATAATCCTGTATATTCCATTACAAAGACTGATTGGTCTAAAGGATTCCACCGTATTAGCACCATGGAGTTTAGGTACAAGAACTAAAAAGGTGGCATTAAGTTCTCTAAGAAGAGATTTAGAACCAAAAAATTCTTTAACAGCATTGAGAACATCCTAACCAATAATCTCCCAAAACTGCTGGAAAAAGAAAAGGGGAAATCCATCAGGGCCTGGAGATTTGTCACCTTCAAAGGAAAAGACTGCATCTCTAATTTCCTTATCATCCGGGATTGCCTTTAGTCTGGATTTGGTATTACTGTCTATCAGAGATGGAATAGCAGAGAGAATTTTGTTTTGGTTCTGGGGATCAAGCTTATCATCTCTAGCATTTCCTTTCTTATCTCTTCTTCCTTAACCAAAAACTTATTGTTGACTTTTAAGGAGGAAATTCTGTTGATAGCTTTGTGTTTCGAAGCACTCATGTGAAAAAATCTATTATTTTTATCCCCATCTTTAAGCCAGAGAGCTCTTGATCTTTTCCTCCAGAAGGACTCCTCTTTAGAAATGATGTTATGATATTCAGCCACCATGACATTCTCCATACATCTATGCTCCTCTGAGAGACCCTCTTTTTGAATAATCTCTTGAATAGTCTTGATCTCTTCCTTTTTGATACTTTTAGCCTTCTTGATAGTCTTAAAATCCTTGTTTTATATGTGTATGATTTATTAATTTACTATTTTACATTCTGCATATGCATTTATGGATTGACTGGTATACTCTGCATATTTACTGAGTATCGGTAAATACAGTTTACTGCTTATCGGTTATCAAGGAGAAACAGGACAGACAAGGTAAACCGATAGATAGTTATTTGTTTCAAATATTTCAAAGGCATGCATCTTGTTGGGACTTAATAATCAGAGAAGTATTGATTGGTGGATTAAAGTTTAAATTGGATAAATAATTGAGGCCACTGATTCACCCCCCCCCCTCTCTCAGTTATTACTAACAACCCTATCTTGAATGAGGAACCATTCCTCAAAGAATTGAAAGCCCTAAGTGGGAAATATTTAGAGGTTATACCCATCTTTAGTGGGAAAATGGAACCAGAAGTGATGTTGGATTGGATTGAGGGGCTTGAGAATCACTTTGAATATGATGGGATAAGTAAAGCCCAAAAGGTGAAATTAGAAAAATCCATACTCAAAGGATTTTCCCTCACTTGGTGGAATTTCATCCATGATGAGAGGGAGAAAGAATGGAAGAGGTCAATAGCTACATGGAAGGCTATGGTGGAAAAGGTGATAGAATCCTATGAACCAGAGGATTACGAAATCCAGTTGCATAAGAAAAGAGAGAGTCTTAGACAAAAAGAGCTAGATGTTAACTCTTATACTTAAGAGTTCCAAAGATTGTGTATGAATTCTAGAGTGGCCAAAGATGAGAGTGTAAAGGTAGCCAGATATTTGAATGGATTAAAGTGGAATATCCAAGATGAGCTTAGTCTCCTCACTCCTACCACAGTGCAGAGATGTCATCAATTAGTTGTTAAAGTGGAAGAGAAATTAAGGAAGAAGAAAGACTCAAACAATAATATAGGAAGACAAAGAGGTAGAGATGGTAGAGGCCATAGAGGAGGTTTTGAAGGTAGGAGTACAGATTCAAAGGCACAATGTAAGACAAAGTTGATAGAGCAACATGAAGGAATCTCAAGAAGAGGAGGTTCTAACAGAGGAAGAGGCCCAAGTAGCAATTGGAGAGGAAGAAATAGTGGAAAAGGAAGAGGTTCATACTTTGCAAGAATGAAGTGTTACCACTTCAACTAGTTAGGACATCATGCTTATAGGTGTCTGGAGAAGGGGTCTACATCCCAAGGGATTGAGAAAATAGTGAGTTATGTTGAAGAAGAGACAAGTAGAAATAAACATGTAGAGGTACCCTTAGAATCAAAAGAAGGAGAGAACCTAATGATAAGAATAACACATATCAAAGAGCTTGTCAAAGAAGAATCCAGACAGAGAAGAGCATTGTTTAGAATGAAATGAAAAATCATGGGAAAATTTTGCAAATTCATTATTGACTCAAGGTCAAGTGAAAATATTGTGTCAGAGGAGGCAGTTGCTAAACTCAAATTGAAAAGGATTCCTCACAACAATCCTGACAGAATCACTTGGTTGGACAAAGGACAACATGTCCTAGTTAATGAACAAGCATGGGTAGACTTCACCATTGGGAGGTATAAAGACAGAGTATGATTTGATGTCTTTCCAATGGATTCATGCCACATCTTATTGGGAAGGCCTTGGCAGTTTGATAGGAAAGCCATGCATGATGGGGCCAAGAATGCCTATTCATTTAGGAAGGATGGTGTTACTTTCAAGATACAGTCCCTATTAGAAGAAGGGGAAGCAAGGTCAACAGGGCATAATGTTCTTTTGGTAGGTGAGAAAGAGTTCTTGGAGACCCTAGAAGAAGGTGAAGGAGTAGGGTATGCACTGGTTTTGAAGCCCAAGGAAGAGAAGACAAAGAAGACAAAGAAGAAGACAGAGCTTTCTATATAGGTTCAAGAAATGTTAAAGGAGTTTCAAGACATTGTAAGTGATGGACAACCAGCTACCCTACACCCTAAAAGAGCCTTTTTCCATCAAATAGATGTTATCACAGGATCCACACTTCCTAATAAAGATGCTTACAAAATGAGGAGATTTCTAAACAAATCCAAGAGCTTATAGACTTAGGAGAAGTATTAGTCCATGTAGTATTCCTATTGTCTTATCTCTTAAGAAGGGAGGTACTTGGAGGTTGTGCACTGATTCTAGGGCCATAAATAGAATCACCATTAGGTATAGATTCCCCATCCCAAGGATAGAAGACCTAATGGACTATTTGGGGGATGCCAAGTACTTTACTAAGATTGGCCTCAAGAGTGGATACCACCAAATTGGGGTAAAAAAAGGGGATGAGTGGAATACTGCCTTCAAGACCACTGAAGTTTTGTATGAATGGCTTGTCATTCCATTTGGGCTATCTAATGACCCAAGAACTTTTATGAGGGTGATGAATGAGATGTTGAAGGACTTCATTGGTAAGTTTTTAGTTGTATATCTTGATGATATCTTTATCTTTAGTAAGACTAGAGAGGAATGCCTTAGACATTTGCAAATTGTGTTTAAAAAGTTGCATGAGGAAAAGCTAATGATAAATTTGGACAAGTGTGAGTTCATGAAGAAGGAACTAGTGTACCTTGGCTTTGCATTGTCACATGGGAATCTCAAAATAGATCCAAGAAAAGTGGAGGAAATTGTCAATTGGCCTACTCCTAAGGCTTCTACAGAGGTGAGAAGCTTTCATGGTTTGGCTCAATATTATAGAAATTTCATCAAGTAGTTCAGTTTTATATGCGCACATATGTTGGACACCATCAAGGGTGGAATGAGAACTAATTTCTAATGGAATGATTAAGAATATTAGGGTTTTGATTTGTTGAAGAAAAGGATAGCTACTCAACCCATTCTGGTACTTCCTAGTTTTGAGAAACTCTTCACTGTGGAATGTGATGCTAGCAACATTGCCATAGGGGTTGTTTTGAGTCAGGATGGGAGACCAATTTCTTTTCATAGTAAGAATATCATTTATTCAAAGAGGAAGTACTCTTCCTATGATGTAGAGTTGTATGCTCTAGTCCAAGCCTTAAAGAAATGGAGACATTGCCTCCTTCCTAAGGAATTTGTATTTTATACAGGCAATCAGACCCTAAGTTCCATCAATTCCCAAGACAAACTTAGTCATAAGCATATAAAATGGGTTGTGTACATGCAAACATAAACATTCACCATCAAACATAAGAAGGGGAAACAGAATAAATTTTTTGATGCACTAAGAAAAAGACTCTTGACAGTACAAGAGGTTCAATTGAAGAACATTGGGATTGATAGCTTCAAGGACTTATACTCAGAGGATGGAGACTTTGCAGAGGCCTACAAGATACGCAAGGAGCATCAAAATCATTTTCATTGTGAGTTCTCTGATTACACTTTGCATAATGAATTGTTGTTTAGGGGTGGTCATCTTTGTGTACCTAGAGGGTCAATGAGAGTAAATTTGAATCAATAAAAGCATAATGGAGCCGTTAGTGGACATTTTCAAATCAATAAAACTCAAGAGTTAGTGCAAAGATACTATTATTGGCCAAAAATGAATCTTGATGTTAGGAGGAATGTAGAATATTGTATTATTTTCCAAAAGGATAAGGGAACTTCTTCCAGTGTTGGTCTCTATCAACCCCTTCCCATTCCTAGTAGGCCATGGGAAAGTCTTAGCATGGATTTTGAGGTTGGCTTACCAAGGACAAAACAGGGATATGATAGCATCTATGTCATAGTAGACATATTCAGTAAGATGACACATTTTGTACCTTGCAAGACTATCCATGATGCTTGTTAGATTGATAAATTGTTCTTCAAGGAAGAAATATGCATACATGGATTGCCTCTTAGTATAGTATCTAACAGAGACTCAAAATTTATGAGTCATTTTTGGAAGACATTATGGCATAAGCTTGGCACCAATCTTTCTTTGGGTCTGCATACCACCCTCAAAAAAATGGTCAAACTGTGATGGTAAATAGGAGTCTAGGCAACCTTCTAATGTGCCTCACTAAGGAGTATGGTCAGACTTGGGATCAAATCTTAGCCCAAGCTTAATATGCATACAATGATACAGTTAACAGGACCACTGGAAGAAGCCCATTTGAAGTTGTCTATGGGATGCATCCAAGAGGTAGTTTGGAGCTCAGAGAGTTAGGAGATGGAACCTCAAGGAGTAGTTATGCAGAGGATTTCGCCCATGCAATGAAAGAGGTCCATGACTCAGTTAAGAAGGCATTGATAGAGAACATTGCCAAGATTAAGTAGAAGGTTGATGAAAATAAGAAATATCTTCAATTCCAAGTAGGAGATCTTGTGATGGTGCATTTGAACAAGGAAATATTTCATAAAGGAGTCCCCAACAAGTTGTAAATTAGGAGGTTGGGACCCTGTACTATTCTAGCTAAATATGGGAACAATGAATATAAGGTGGAGCTTCCTGAGGACATAGGCATTTATCCTATCTTTAATGTAGCAGACCTAGTACTATATAAAGGTCTGGTCCCTGATCCAAATTAGAGTCTTACTGAGGTGATACATGAAGTAGAAGACCTTCAGTTACCTTCCACAACATCTCCAAAAGAAGAGAAGGTTATGAGTGCAAGGGTGTGCAAGAAGACCAAACATAAGACCTATTGGGAGAATTTGTTCAAATGGAAACAAAAATAATATGTAGAGGCTACATGGGCCAAAGAGAGAGTTCAATAACTTGGGAATTGATCCTAACTTGATCAGTCCATTAGACTTAAGTTCTTTTGTTTGGGAGTATGGTGCAGGAGCACCTAGGACATCTCTTAAGGTCTTATGTTTTTTATTTGTCTTGTACTGACCCTATCTAGGTTAGAGGTGTTTTGAGATACCTTATAAGGTCTTAATTTTGTGTTTTAGAGAATCTAGGTTAGACTTTAATCTAATCTAGAAGTGCTTTGTTGTTGGTTAGTTGTTTTGGCTTTAGGTCTCTTTTGAGGCTTAACTTTGGATTTTGGGCCAAAAGATTTAAAATGATTAGGAAAGAGTGTAATTAAGCATAAAATGGCTTCTATAATGATTTTCCATCATTCTATGAAGTTTAGAGGTCATTTGAATAAGTTAGAAGCAAATTTGCAAAAATTGTCAAAATGTTGTCATGACAACATTTGCAACTTTGCAAAGTTGCATGACAACATTGTCCAAAAAAGGAAAAAATTAATGTCTCAGGGAATGGTCGGTATCCTAACCACCTATACCTATGAGGAAAAGGTATAAAATATATAAGGAGCACAAATCCCGAGGTTATAATTTTTGTTAAGGAAATAGAAGTTAATTTCCATAGCAGTGTATTTTACTGGCTTCTTGAACAGTTAGAGTAATTTACTTTGCAAGATCCTTTAATGGATTGAATACACTCTCTTCATGTGGGAATCTTGTGGTTATTCTTTTTTATTTCATTTTGCATTGGTTAGAATTTATTTTATTTACATTAGTTTAGGTTTGTAAATAATTGTGTAAAGTAGCTAGTCTCTGGCCTATCCAGGACTGCATTGTGGGAAAATGGCTCCCACATGAAAACCTGTCGTAGAATCATCAATAAATTTAACGACATGTTAGGAGAGCCTATTTAAATTTTACATATGGAAGGATAAGGCTTGGAATTTAAGTTTTCTATTATTGTGAGCAAGCCCTAGGCGAGTCCAGAGCAACCCGGCTAGGTGTTTGCAAGTGTTATCTGGTGTTTGATTGCAGGGGTTCGATTGGTTTGATGAATCCAATTGGTTTTTGGATTTCATTGGATTTGTACAAAGACCCTTGAGTAATTTTGTCACTTGGCCAATCCATTTGATGACATTTAGAATCATAAATCAGTTGACTAGTTCGTGGAGACCCTAATAGCTCTAGAAGCCCTTAAATGTAGGAATCACCTATACGGATGAATTGGAGAAGAGAGACCTCAAAAATATTGAATAAATACATAAAGGGTGTTCAAGTCCAACATTTTTTATTGGGTTGTTTTGGAAATTTTTCTAAGATTGGGAAAATCTAGTGAAATAGGCCTAATAGACCTAATAGGCCTAAAAGACAAGATTGAACCAAGAACCTTGAAATCGATGTTCAATACCTTGATACCCCAAGATAAAGGGATAAAGTTGAGGTTGTAGAAGGTGAGGGAATAAATTGAACCCCCTAAAAACACTATCTAAGCAAGTAAGAAAGAAAAGCACTTGGATGGATCCAAGAAGGACTTGAGAAGGGACAATTACAACAGTGATAGTTACCCTAGTAAAGCACTAATGGATGCCACATTGTGAAGGGGAATTAAAGAAGTCCTAAACCAGATAGAGGAGGACTTGGAAGATCCTAGGAGTAAGGGTTAGTTTCTTGGAAGGATTGGTAACAATGAGGGTCTTGATCAAGGACTGCAAGCACACTAAAGTGTATCTTTCATAAAAGCACTACCATGCTCATCTAGAGCATACTTTAGTCCAATTAGATTCTATCTTACTCAATAATCTGAAAAGGTGAGGATTCTCTGCCAAAATGCACTTCTGTAAGGAATACTACGTCCATCTGAGGGTACCAAGAGGTACAAGTGTGAAAAGGTTGCCTCTCACATCCAAGAGCACTCACATTATGGAGGCTCAACAGTGAACTCCTTCTACATGAAGGATAAACAAATTCCAACTAACCACCAAGCATGGGAGCATTTTATTTTCTCTAACACCGAGAACTCAACTATAGCTTGAAACAAGGGTGACCCAACCCAACTAGACCATGGTCTCACCTTGAAAAAGGTGTAAATGCATCCCAATGGTGAACATCATCCTACACTCAAATCCATAACCAATCCCAAGATGGTAAGATGTGTCCACAAAGACCACATCCTTCTAGCCAAAATCTATGAATACCACACTACTAGGAATTCCTCTGGAAAAATTGATCCCCAACACCGAGTCTGACAAAGAGGAATAACATAACTAATATAATAACATATATATAATCATATAGAGATAAGGCCAAGGGAGTTTCAAAGAATGGGGAAAGGAGATTCTTTATCCGCATACTATGCTAGACAAACAGGAAAGTAAGGGAACCCATAATAGAAGTGCCCCATAGAACACTCGTTGGCAAACAATAACCCAAAATTGTGGTGCATGAAGCACCTCCACAATCACTCCCAAAGAGGCCAGAACAAGGGAAAGGTATGGTCTCATGACCCACAACCAAGGTTAAATTTCATAGGTATACTAATTCACACCCAACCATAAAAATAAAAAATTCCAAGAAAGGAAACACTCAAGCCACTAATATCACAAACATGGGAACAACCTAGAAGCACTAAATGCACATGCACCAAAATTCACTCACACCACAAATTCCAAAGAAAGTATTCAAGATCAACCATTCATTTTTTAACAATTACATGAAGATCATGCAATTTCTAATCTCATAAAACATGGAAAACATTTACCCATCACTTGTACAGTCCATCTACTAATATCATACAAAAGAGGATTTATAATTCAATGCATCTTTAAATCAAATAATGATAACATACATGTACATCATTGATATTGTGCACTTATTTTCATGTACAAATAAATATTTTCTCATAATTAAAATAGGAAAATATTCTATTTAACATTCTTATATTTATCCATAAACACACAATAGCATGTTCCATGTGGAATTCTCCCTTGCACATACTAGTAGAGGTCCATATTGAACATGATAGAATCACACTACACACAAAATAGGGCCAGCAATAAAAAAACATTCAGAATAGTCACCATGAAACTAAAAAAGGGAAAACCCAAATGGGAAAACTATCAATTTCAACAGTAAATCTCAAAAATGCATGCAATTTAAATAATAAATCAAGAATGATGAATATCACAAGTAGATAGATAGAGAAATTTTGGCGACTAGTCCAACTATAAGAAAATTCAAAATCCAATGTTATCCCACACAACATGTGGAATAATCCACCAAGAAAACAAAATAAATCATCAAAATGAAACACTTTCACATGACACTATGACTAATATCAGTCACATTAGAGAGAGTAACTGCCACACGATACTAGGGAATACAACATCTCAACAACGTTAGAGAACGTACCTAAACGCACCAGATAGTGACTCATCTATGGTTCCAATCAATATGCACCTCCTTAAACACTACTAAATGCAACAATATTCCTTCTCAATTTACATTCTTTTATACTTTCCATGCAATGCAATAATTTCATTATGCAAGGTTCGATCAAGAGATGGTTTAAGCACACCCTGACATACACTAAATGCACAAAGCAAGATCACCATGGCTATATCATTATACTGAATGCAAGTTAAATACAATGCCACACCGCAAGAAGGTATAAGATTACTCAAAACTTCCAAGCAACATGCAATTTAGGGACATATGTCCTTAACCCAAATGATCTATCATATATGATAACTTACTCTTCCCTAATAAGAATATTCATTTCATGACTGCAATGGTTCATACTATCGCTTGCCAAAGTGGAATGCATTTACAGTGCGATTACAAGATGTCAATACATAATAACCATGAAATAATTAATTTTCTTTTATTTTTCATACAACAATCACATAAAATAATGCGTCGTGCTCCACTAGAAGAAAATCAATAGGCACTCAAGCCCATGCATGGACACCAATGAGTTACCCTGACCAAGTACGGTCACACAAGAAAATGAGCCGCTCCAAGCCTACTAAACATCTGAAGCAACCAAGAATCAATGTATAAATACAAGCTATCATGTTATAATAAAGGTAAATATAACCATAATTTCCAAGGCATCCACACACTCAGACCACACAAGGGTCTCCAAACACTAACAAGCCAGGAGAAACACACCACAATGGTCTAAACTATTCTCATGAGGTTCTCATGTAAGGGTATTATAAATTCCTAACAGGTGCAAAGATCTAGGAGGTACTTTTCCTCCAACACATGATACTTAATTCAGTTCTTCCGAAACACACAATAATGCCACACCTAGGCACCCAAGCAAAAATCTACTACGATCTCATGACATGACACATGCAAAATCATGTACCAAAAACATTAACTATGGACGAAACATATACCAAGGGATCCCAGCGTATGAACATGGGCTCTAATAACATATGTAATGCTCTGTCAAGGAAACATCAGAGTAAAAGGGTAAAGCATGCACTAATAAATGTGTTTCTTTGCAATTACATAAGCATTAATTGCAAAAGTGCATAAGCAATAAAGAAACAGGCAACAATCACCAAACAATCGTGAACAAGAAATCTTGGCACTTCCAAGGGTTGCATGAAAACTCAATACACACTCATAAAAGAATAAACATGTTCACAATATAACCTAATAGGAGCTCAAGAAACATCCAATGAGCCACAAGAGGATAAGTCAACACTAACTCACAACTACACATAGAGGAGACTAAATCAATCTTTTGAATCCATCTACACAGAGATTTATTTGAATACCAATGGAAAGTGTTACTAAGATGATTAAACATATAAGTTCATTACTTTCTAACCATCAAGAAACCAATAAAGAACCACATGAATCCATCTCAAAAGCATAAACCAACTACTTGACATTATAGCCTAAATAGAGATTCAAAAGAAGCGTAGATGCCAAAGAAGGCAGAGGCGATGATCTGCGTAGACGCTAGTTTACATATGCAAGCGTTGATCCATGATTGGTAATACTTTGAGACAAATTCTTAGACCAATGAGTTGGATACACAAATATACAAGCAGAAATACCTGTTAGCATAAATGCTAGTGCAGGCACAAGAGTTGATTTGCAATTCTTTCTTGAAACTTGGAAAAATAAAGCAAAATGCCTAAGTCAACACCAACGTACAGCCAGTAAACATCTAGCTCCACACCAGGGAGTACCGAATGCACAAGATGGAGGCTATATCACTCGATATGAACATAATTAATATAAAGGAATGCTAATCTACTGAGCATAACATCATAATGTGAAATAATTGAACGTAAGTGCGAAGAGATAAGAGTATATCATTCTCAACGCTACGCCACTGGAAGTAGTCCACCACCTATACGCCGATCCCCAGAAGTGACCTACAAAACCACCCAACCATGTGGTACCCTCAAGCCCACCCCATTATCCTCATGAAGATAGCCACATGAATCAAGCACACATAATGCACATACAAGAAGTAGGATATCACTCACGCCATACAAGTGCAAGAATCAGGGGATTGTACAGTATTCCCAAAGAAATTACTCGGATGCAGATAAACAAGGACAACATGGAGAATACTCAACAAGAAAATATAGAGTATTCAAGAACATCAAGGTCACTACTCAATACAAACAATGGGTCAGTTCATGAACTCAAGAATGAAATGTCATTACATGGCACGTGGCAGCCCACGTAGCATCGAGCCTTTGATTAACATTTGCAGATGGATAGAATCGGTATGTATCTTTAATAAACACCCTCGGGTGACCAGATACAGTGCCTTTGATCAACATCCTTAGACGGCTATGCACTGACTTACCTTTGATCAATTCCCTCGAGTGGCTAGGTAGTCAAATTAACTATTATTAATGTTTTACCCCAATTTATTTTTATCAAGTTATCACTTTCTAAGGACTTATTAACATATCCTATGCCATCCACTTTTGAGTTGAGATCCATATTAGGAGTCACTCCACTCCACTACCCAAACACCAACAGGCTCATCTCATTTCAATAACGAGACACTAATCAACAAATGCAAAGCAAGTACGATGTAAGAAAAGACTCTCAAAGTCATAACCAAATTGAAGAAAGAAAATCTCAATTGGTCTCAAACTAAGAGTACGGGTCTCTCAATGATCCCAACAAGGTGCAACTCAATTTTTCTCATGATGCGGTCTCAACACCAACAACAGTGAACCAAGATGTGATCTCAAATCAAGCATTTACATAAGCCAAACAAACTAAGGCAATAACATAAAGCACAAACATGCTCAATTGGCCTCATCGCCAAAAGAATGAATCTCAATGTGATTTAACATACATCTCATAAAATACAAGGATGTCTCTCAAAGACCAAAATACACAAAAACACCAATTTTCAATTATCAAACAGTTTGGAGCACAACCATAAAATCAACATTAAAAGTGGGGGTTTGGATCATGATATTAATGAACTGGAAATTCCTCTATTCATTCTGACCACACAATCTCATCACAATCATAGGGTACAACCAAGGCCAACAATCAAAATACACCAACATAGCCACAATCCAAAATTGGAGAGCACACAAATCGAGGTGGTCATAAAATGTCCAAAAATCAAATGTGGAATCTCATGATTCCAAGAAAACCCATTGTCTCTCACATACCCAACATCTCATTAATCAAATAAAAGCAAGATTGCAAGCTTTAAAAACCAGGGGACGGACATAAAATCAAAGTTGAAAGGTTAAGCCTAAGCGCATGCTCACATGGCTCAAAAACTGAGGAAATAGTCACAAATCCTCTCAGGATTAAAATTATATATACTATAGTTATTACTCCACAAAATAATCAATCCTCAAAATGATGAGATTCCAACTTTCACTAAATCCCAACCGGGACCATATCCAGGTCTATGGCCAAAAATTGTGATTGAAGCCAAGGAAAAAACTTCAAATTTGAAAATTTGAAAATTAAAAATATAAGAATACCATTTGGCTCTAATCATGTCCAATAATGCAAGGAAGCAATAAAATTCAACTTCTAGATATTCATAAAATTTGTACAACATAACCTTACATATTACATGCAATTTCAAATTCATTTCCTACAAGCCCAAACGGGCAAAATAACATAATGAAAACATGGGGGAATACTAATCCTCAACCCACAAACTAATAGGAATTTACTTCAATTCAAATAATGACGTAAAATAAAAGTTCCAGGAATCCCTACCTCACCACATGGTGAAACACTAAAACGGAAAGAAGAAATAAAATACTCCACGAAACCACAAAAGTCTTCATACAAAGTGGAGAAATTATGACCCGAATCCAATGAACCACTACCAAAAAAAATCTCATGCACGAGTCATTCCCAACGAGAAAAATACGAATTGCTCAACAAGAGGGTTAGAACAATTTTTGCTCTCCCAAAATACACAAGTGACAAATCAAGTTTAATTTTGCATTATAAAAGTCACTTTTGGCCAAAATAGAAAAAAGGCACTAAAAAGACACTTAAAACCAAATTAAAATAATTAATTAAAATGATCCAACTAAATCTTAATCGAATTAGGCCAATTCCGTAAGTTGGAATGCCAATATGACAAAAATTGTCAAAAATAATAATAAATCATAAAGAACTATGCAACTCAACAATGAAATCTAACTCAACCATGATATGACGGTTATTCTGTAATGCACAGACAATCACTACTATAATCACAATAAATAAAATGAAGTTCAGATTTTAGCCACGCGGTACTAGAGGTATAGTATATCAATACATGTACATCGTCCATATAGGGAGGATATTGGTTCAAATCATGAATAGCCAATGTAACTATCTCTTATGCCACTGTTGAGGATAGAGACATGCTCAAATCTACATGTAAGACAATTACAATGTACGATGTCTGGTATCTATTCACTAAAATATGCACACATCAAGTACAACCGCACATAGTATATATAGTTGAAGCACATGTATATAATAATCAAAGTGCACCTAATAGTAGAGGACACTCTAGTGGCATAATTATTCATATGTATTATAATGCTACAACACTAGTCATTCCAAATATAATCCTCAGTGTATAACATTAATAAACATCTCATTTAAATCAAAATATTAACTAATCATTTTACGACATTTAATCGTATATCAATGAAAACTCCAAATAAGATATCCATCAACATGATAAGGCACAATATCACAGGGAATCAGTAATAACATCGTGATACTCAGTATATCCTCTGATATAAAATAAACTAGGTACCACCATAGAAACAATAGTGATATCAGGAGGCTCATTTCAAATGGAGGGAGCGGGCGGGAAAACCAGTAATGGTGGAGGTTGGGCTTCTAGCGCGGGCTGGTCACTGCAGAGTCCCTTGTCAACTGCAGGAGGTATGAATGGTTTGAAGTCAACGGAGGCATCTAACAAATTTGTTCTGAATGGGGACCCACGGGTTGGGGATTATCCCATTGAACCAAGCAGTAAAGGGGGCACTACCTCACGTGATTCCTTTGCGAGGATCAAGGTTGTGGAGGGCACGAGTCTTCCAAAATAGTGTTCTTCCCTGTGTGGTAAAAACCTAGCAGGAAATCTTCTTTACCATAAATCGCATGCAAATCTGATCCACAGAAGAGTGAGTTCTTGATATTTATCCTTGATCCTCTAATTGATCACTCTATCTCTTCTATGGAGCTTACTCTGGTTGGAATTGTTTTGGGGCCTAGGTCAAATATTGAGGTGTTTAGATCGATGGTTAAAGGGAAATGGAAACTCAAAGGCCAAGTAGATATTTTTTCTCTTCCTAAAGGTTTCTTGTTCCTTGTGTTCTCAAATAAGGAAGATCTTGACTTTGTGCTCTGTGGGGGCCCCTAGATGTTTTGGAAGTTGGCCCTATCACTTAGGAAATGGGGGCCTATGTTGTACTTCAAGGATAATTTCTTCATATCATCTCATGTATGGGTGCACTTCCCAGGGCTACCTTTGGAATAATGAAATGAAGATGTGTTGAATGGTTTGGCTTCCTCCTTTGGAGAGCTTCTATCCATTGATCCTATGACCGCATCTAAGACCAGACTGGTCTATGTGAGAATCTGTGTGAATATTCACCAGTTCTTAGATCTTCCCACAAATATTGATATTATTTCCAAGCTAGGGAAGTGGATCTAGGAAGTGGAGTTTGAATTCTTGCCTTATGTTTTCTTTGTCTGCAAGAAAATTGGTCACTAGGCCAAAAGTTGTCTAAAGAAGGCAAAAATGACTAAAAAGATCTCAGAGATAGGGGCCAAGATTCCTAAGATTAAGAAAGTCTAGAAATCAAAGACCTCTAACCAGGAAGCCTCAAAGGAGATGAATCAGTAGAAGGCTACAAGAAGAGAAGAAGCTTCTGAGGAAGCACCAAAAACCAATGAAAAGACTCAGCAGAAGGCTAAGAGAGGTGAGAAAATTTCAAGTGAAAACCCAAATCCCAATAGTGACAAGGGGGAGCCCTCTTCTTTGATTAGATAAGGTATCAGGGAACAAGATGAACATTTCCCGAACATGGATAACCCAAAGGATGAAGATCAAGAAGAAGGGAAAGGCCATGAGGAAGAGGAAAGGTTAAAAGAGAAAATAGAGGAAGGTCAAGAAGGAAAAGAGAATGGTCAGTGGTAGCATCAAAGGAGCATGACCAAGGCTCTGGTATGGGAAGTGTTGGAAATGAAACCCTTGAAGAAGGGGAGATCAATGAGAATACTGGATCCCAAGACAATATGATAGAGATGCCTTCAAGGGTGTAAAACTTTGTTCAATCTGAAAAAAAATGATCAAATGGAGGATTCGTTTAATGATGCTCAACACTGTATTATCCTTGGGGGTGATTCAATGCTTGAATATTTTTATTTGGAGGATCTAGAATTTATTTAATCTTCTTTCCTTGAAGAGGCCAAATCTTTGGTGAGCCAAGAGAACGAAAGCGGAGATAGGAAACAACGGACTACTAGCAAAAGAGATATGGAAGGCTCAAATCAAGAGGCTGGTGGGAGGAGGAAAAAAGTTGGGGATGGGTTGTCTTCTTCCTCATCACAGCACGGTGTGGCCACCAGGGTTAGAATTAAACATGATGTAGGGAAACCAAAATATCCCCTTGGAAAAAAATCTGCAAAGAAAATGTGGGAGCCTAAAAGTAAGCAGAACATTGCGAATGGGAAAGAAGCTACCATCATGCACTATACTCCTAGTAAGAAATGAAGATTGTTTCATGAAATATGAGAGGTCTTAATAGTCTCCATAAACAAGATATTATGAAAAATATGGTTAGAGATCATAACCTTGGTATTGTGATAATTCAAGAAACTAAGATGGATAAAGAAAAGGTGGAAAAATTAAAGATTTTCATAAATTGTGGTATTGTCAGAAGAAGCCTCTGAAGGTGCGTCATGAGGAACATTAAAGGTGATGTTATGTTGGTTTAAGGTAATTCTATGGTGGTTAAATTCCATCATATAAGAGATAATATCACCTAGGTGATATCCAATATCTATGCCCCTAATAACAAATCAAGCAGGAAGAAATTTTGGGATAAGATTGCCTCTAGCAGTAAAGCTTTCCTTGGCATCTGTTGGTTGGTTACAGGTGACTTCAATACTCCTCTTAGATACTATGAGAAGTGAAGAGGTGTGTAAAGTCAGCCGGATGGAATATTAGACTTTATGGACTTCATTAATCAGCAAGCTCTTATGGATGTTGACCTCCAAGGTATTAATTTTACTTGGTCTAATATAAGGGTGGGAGAGGATCTGATCCAAGTTAGGTTGGACCGGGTCCTAATTTCTCATGACTAGTTGCAAATGTATCTCTGCACTCTCTCTTCTTTTTATAAAGTTGGATCTGATCATTTTTCCATTATTTTTGTGGCTGATCTAATTTCTGGAAAGAGAAAATTTCCTTTTAGATTTGAAAAAATGTGGATGCTTCATCCCCACTTTGAGGAAAGATTCAAGGTTTGGTGCGGCATTTCGGTGGATGGTACTGCTATGTTTAGGGTGGATAAGAAATTAAGGAATGTGAAAGACTATGTTAAGAAGTGGAATAAGGACATGTTTGAGGACATCTTCAACTCCAAATCTAATATTCAGTTGGATCTAAAAGATATTCAGGACAAAATCCAAGAGGAAGGATATTCTCAAAACCATCAAGATAAAGAGAATGAGATATTAGTCAAATATCATGATGTTATTTCTAAGGAGGAAACTTTTTGGAGATAGGGGTCTAGGACACTTTGACTTAAGGAGGTAGATAAGAATACCAATTTTTTCATATGACTACTCTTAAACATAGAGCTGCCAACCGTATCTCTTCTCTTAATTATGATAGGGGCATACTCAAAAAGGAAGAGGATATTAGGAACAAAATGGTGGGATTATTCTCATTATTATGGTCAGTCGATTCCTTGAAGCCATTCCTTCTTCCAAGGAGGTTAGAGATGTTGTGTTCTCTTTTGAAGGAGACAAGGCCCCGGGCCTGGATGGTTTTCCAATGTTTGTGTTTCAAAATTTGTAATATATTATGCGCAAGGATGTGTCTAATATTGTCAAAGAATTATTTGGTGCTCATAGAATCTTCAAGGAGGTCAATGCCACTTTCCTTTTTCTGATTCTTGGAATGGTCGGAGCTAACTCGGTGGACTCTTTCAAACCTATCAACTTATGCAACTCTATCTAAAGTGTTGACCTCCAGAATTATGAAGTTGTTGCCTGATCTTATTTCCCCCTAGCAAAATGAATTTGCACCAGGTAGGAAAATCTTGGACTCTATTATCTTTGTGCGTGAAAATATTCACTCTCTTATTAATTCTTCAAATTAGGTATTTCTTATGAAAGTGGATTTATCTAAAGCTTATGATAGAGTTGATTGGGGCTTTCTTTTGAAGGTTCTCGGGGCTTTTGGTTTTGGCAATAAAGTTATCAAGTTGATTCATCAGCTTATTTCTACTTCCACTGTTGTTGTAATGGTTAATGGAGCCTCTTCTTATTTTTTCAAACCTTCTATGGGGCTCAGGCAAGGGCATCCCATTTCTCCTACTCTCTTTTCTATTTTGGTTGAGTGTCTAGGGAAATATTTTCTTAAACTTAACAGATCTGGAGCTATTGAAAGGTTAAAGCCTTCTTCTCATCCTCAAACCTGCTCTCATGAGCAGTTTGTGGACGATACCATTCTTATGGGGGCGGCCACATTAAAAGAAGCTAGAAACATCAAATCTGCCTTGAATATTTATTTCAGTGCGTCTAGGCAACTGATTAATTGGGGGAAAATCTATTTATTCTTTATCAAAACTTTAGTTGAAAGACAATTGAAGATCTCCTGAATTCTTGGGTGTGTTATTTCTGCCCTTCCTGGGTCTTATTTGTGCTTGCCTCTGGGATCCAAACCCACAGATGCCTTTTGGATATCTCTGGCTGAAAAACTTAATAACAAGCTAGCCGGTTGGAAAGCTAAGTTGCTGAGTCGGTCTAGAAAAGTGTAGTTACTAAAAAGATGTCTCCAGAATATCCCAGTTTATGCCCTTAGCTTGTTCAAAATTCTAGCAAAATATGTCAAAATTAGGGAAAGTTTACAGAAGAAATTTATTTGGTCTAGAATGGAGGAAAAGAAGAGAATTCCTTTGATTTCTTGGGAGTAGTTGTGTAAACCTAAAAATCAAGGTGGATTAGGTATCAGGCCTATTTGGATGTTAAATAAATCTCTGTTGGCCAAGCAAATTTGGAGATTTTATGAGGAAAGAGAGTGGAATCTCATTTGGAAAAGAAAGTATCTCTTTAATTATCCATCCTTTGAGGAGTTGTTTCTCTCTCCCAATGTCATATATGGGTCCTATATATGGAATTGTGTGCACTTTGTTAAGGATGTGGTTGTGCAAGGGAAAAGGTGGAAATTAGGAAATGGCAGCAAAATCTAGTTCTGGGAAGACTGTTGGTTGTTGGATTAACTTTTAGAGATGCTTATTGAAGGTAAGAATATCATTTAGAGATGTAAAATTTCCTTTGGAGACCTGGTGTCTGAATTCTGGATTGAAGAATCTTGGACCAACTTAAGTGTGATAAATAAAAACCTATCCTAAATCTAGCTAACCTTTAATTCTAGCTTTGTTAAAAGAGAACAACCTAATTTGTTGATTTGGGCTCTTAACCCCAATGGGGAATTCTCTATTTCCTCTGGATTAATTTCTTTAAATGTTTTTTAAGGGTAGACCCCTTTCTGGGGTTCTTGCTTTAACAAAGCCCTTATTCCTAAGGTGGAGATCTTTTCCTGGCTCTTTGTTCAAAATAAATTTATAACCATTGATAACTTGTGCAGGAGGGGTTTCTTTCTAACTAACAGGTGATTTCTTTGCAAGATAAAGTTGCCTCTGTTTTCCACCTTTTTTTCCAGTACACTTTTGCTATAGAGATTTGGGGGAGTATTTTGCAGGGGTGGAATCTCTCTTGGGTCTTTCCGGGGAACATAAAGGACTTTCTTGCTCAGTGGAAATGCCCAGCCTCTAATAAAGCTACCAAGTTGGTTTGGTCATTGGTTTCTCCTTGTTTTTGTTGGAACTTATGGAAAGAACGCAACAATAGGGTTTTTAGAGACAAAGATTCTCCTCCTCTAGTGGTTGCTAAAAAGATTATCAGAGCTATTAAGGAGAAATTTGTCTCTGCAAAGGGTGAAGGAGATTTTAAAGGGGAGGGTTATGACCCCAATTCCTTATGTTATGTAACTTCAATTCCAAAGCAAAGAATGAGAACAAGAGGGAGGGACTGGTGTGGTTATCTCCTCCTAAAGGATGGCTTAAAACTAATTTTGATGGCACTGCAAAAGGTAACCTGGGTCAAGATGATTGTGGAGGGTTAGTCAGCGATATATATGGTAAATGCATTGGTGTGGTGGCTCTCCCTTTGGTTGTTCAAACTAGCCACGTGGCTGAAGCAATGGGAGCCCTCCAGGTCATCAAACTCGCTAAACAGTTGAAATGCCAAAATTTATGTGTGGAGGGAGATTCAAATAACATTATCAAGTACTTACTTGGCAATAATAAGGCATCATGGTCTATTAACCCCATCATTAAGGAAGTTGAGGTCATTCTTGATATGTGCAATCGGGTTTTTATATCCCACGCGTATTGTGAAGTTAATAAAGCGGTAGATCAATTAGCCAATATTGTAGTTAAATGTAATGAAATTATTACATGGCAGGGTGGACTTAAGCATGATGAAGAGCTACAAGCTATCATTAATTAAGATATGACGCATAGTAATGTGGCGAGTATAATCGAAAATAATGGAAATGACATTTAGGCATTTCATTTTTAGGGAATGTATGATGTTGATTTGGGAAAAGTACAAAAAAATCTTTTATAATCCCACTTGGTACGTTTTCTGGGTTACCATTTGGGCTATCGACATCTTCTGTAGTTTGAGCAACTTCTCGAGTCTTCTTACTGGTGATAGAAATATCGGAGGGGGTCCTAAGAGACAGGAGTCTACATCCTACGAGGAATGGAAAGAGGAGAAGAAGGTTTGGAAGTGTCTCAGGAAAGGTCATGTCACTCCCTACCTTGAACGACTCCATGGGTTTAATAGAGAGGTAACGAATACTTTTTTTAAGGGCTAGAGTGGCTCCTCTGTCACTCTGCATGGGGTCAATATTGATTTCAATTTCAATTTCATTTCTGATACACGGGTATTTCTAGTTCTGGGAGGGAACTTTTAAAGGAAAGAAAGATATCTGACACTGAATTGCGTAAATTCCCTAAAACTGAAGAGGAGGAAGACTTTTTAGCTAAAATGGGGGATTATTACAGCATTGAACATATTAAGCCTGTCTGGAAGAAAGTCTTGACCTATGTTATGGCTTATTTCATGTTGGATGGTAGATACACAATGGTACACAGCTACCACTTTGTGTTTTTAAATCATTTTCGATACAATGATCGGGTCTCCTTTCCTTTCTTTCTGTTTAAATCTTTGAACCACGATTTGGTTGAACACAAGAAAAAACCCAACAAGCTCATTTTGCATGAAGGGCTTATCAAATCACCCCGAAGGTAACAACCTCTCACGGGTCCAACATGATCACATAATACAATCATCCAAAGCCAAAACAAGGCATCACAAGAAATCTCATCCATCTGTACAAAGGCACTAACCCAACATAATGTTGAAGCCACATCTATCAAGATGTCATGCAGGAAGCAAATAGCAGAGGCCCTACAGATGATATGTACAAACGTATTTAAAATAATATATATTTAGTGAATTGAAATATTTATGAATGCATCTATGCCAATCCAATATCACTTTACAGAAAGTACACATTTTTTCACATGAAAATGATGTTTCTACTACCTTTCAACATCTTATTTCTTTACGATATATTTTTATGGATAATGGGGCGTAGACGATTGAATTTTATTAATATTTAAAAGAAATATACATCTATGTTCAATGCAAGCACTAGTAGGAAAGAACGGAGAAGAAAACCTCTGGTCTAGCCCGGGACTTTTTAGTCCAGAAAATAAGAATAAAATTCAGATAAGGACAAAGGTCCTCGTATACAGATCAGAGTAGCATATCTTTTACTACTATAAATTAATATCTATCCATTCATATTTGGACCAGATTTACAAAGGAGTATCTCAGTATGTTTTAAATTTCATTGATCTTCGTTAAGCCATTTCTCGTGAATAGACTGGATTCCAAATGTCCAACCTATAGACTATACCATAAATAGAAAAAAAAACTTCCAATAGCATAGTTAAATAATATACAATTATTTTACTTAAAGAAATCATTAAAATCTTGTTTAAAATCAAAATTATATCAGATACTTTGGCTACTTGAAATGCTTGAATAGGCCAATATCACTTTAAAGAAAGTACACATTTGTTTCCCACAAAAATGATGTTTCTATACCTTTCAATATCTTATTTCTTTACGATACATGTTGCAACTATTTATTACTTTTATATTTCGCATTTGTATTATTCTTCTCTTATTTAACATATTATTTTTTCTTAACATTGACAATGAGGCGTACTATTTTATTTGCAGATAATGAGCTTCCTCCCTTAGAATTATGAGACTAGATCCTCAGAAATTGAAAATAAAAAATGCAACATCGTAAAAGAGATCAAGACTATTATGCTCGCCATAAGGAAGTATTTTTTGGCATATGCAACGCAAAAAAAAAAAACCATGACATAAATATACAAATGAATACTGATATAGAACCTACTCATTCAAACCATCTCATACCACAAACTGATAATAACTTTGTAATAACTTCTAGGCGCTTCCCCAATAGAATAAATGCATTATCGAACTTGCAAACATGCACAATATGTAGTAAATGCTACCTTGGAATGCATACCACTTCAACGTTCTATGGTCTAGTTTGTATTAGATGTTCTCGTGAAAAAGGCATACATCGATTCTCAGCATCTAATAATATGGACCCAAGAAAATAACCAAACGTATTAAAAAATCTAACCCAATTCGAAGAGATGTTCATAGCACAAGTAAATCCAATAGTGCAAGTAACTCATGCTCATGGAGGACAATACAAATATAGTGGCCACACAATTAGCTTTCCACAAAACACCAAAACAATAGCAAACTATCTCCCACACAAAATTGTAGATTTTGATATCCTAATAGTTTCAAAACTCTATACACAGGGTAAACAATTATGATTTTTATGTGAGTAGAAGTCATGTATGAGTTGCATTACAATATAAGATCAAATATGACCCATACTACAAGGATTTTGAAATGGATGTTGACTCTCTAACACAACTTCCAAATACAAATATAGACATCTCAAGCATGCTTCATACCATTATTGTTGAACATGAACATATGGTAGCACCAAACATTGAATCTACGACTCTTTAAGATCAATTCAAAAATGAAGTAGCATACTCATCATCATTTATGGCTAAATTACCAAATATACGACATGAATTAGACATCATCAAAAAAACCTTGCAAATTACAGATGAACATGACACCCATGTTCAATGGCCACAACTTGACACATCTCCAATAAATGAATACAATATTGAGGGTCTTCTAGACATTGATTTTCACACTCTTCCCAAATGGTATTGCATTACAATTGCAACCTCGATATAGACAAGTTGAGATGAATGAATATGTGTTGCACTTGATGAGGTTTCATGATAATAGATTTGGAAGCCATCCAATATTTTGATACTTGTTTTCAACCTTACAATGTGACATCATAGCCGAGGACTTTTCTCTGTTTTTGTGAAGAAAATTGCAAAGGAATCCATACCCACCACCTTGACAGTCTTTGTCTCTACTTGCAACAATTGCCCAACTTTCAATAGGGTGAAGAATTGATGCATTTTGGATCTTCCTTGAGGGGAACCAGCTCATATTGGAACAAGTGTCATGGTGAGCTTTCAAACATAATCAACCAAATAGGATCCCCTACTCTTTTCTTCATGTTGAGTGTTGTAGATACTAAATGACCAGATTTACGACTATTTTCAAATAGCATGCCATCTACACTGCAAACTAACACAGACAGCACAAACAACATTATCAATAACCCACATACTACGTCCCTATATTTGCATCAATGATTCATAATCTTTCGTGAAGAAGTAATAGAGAAGTTCCTCTATGCAACAGATCATTGGTATGGATATGAATGGCAACATCGAGGATCAGCACATATGCATAGAATCATTTGGCTTCCCAGTGTACCAAACCTGGACAAACTTGACTGGGAAAATTATGTTGATATGGAAAGAGCAAAATCATTCTTCGACAAATTTGTAAGTGCATTGAATCCTCGTACTCCATCTAAAAGACAAAACAAATGACATCGATCTTCACAAGAAGATCCTTGCTTATTGAATACAACAACAATATTCTCTAGAAATACACTAGATGACTATAAAGATTTAATCAATCGTGTCCAAAAGCACACACAATGTACCAAAGCAACATGTCTACAGAAGTGAGGTCATATTTTGGAGTGTCGTTACAAAGCTCCTTGGACTGAATGTGCTAGGTCATCCTTGACCTGTGATAAAACTAGAAAGAAAACATATGCCCTTGCACGTAATGACGATAGGTTAAATATACACAGCCCAGAAATTATTTCAACACGGAGAGCTAATATGGATTGCCAGCCAATTGTGTCAAAAATGCTCGTTCTTAAATATATAGCCAAATATGTGTCAAAGGTAGAAAGGAAATCATAGAGTTGTATTGATATGCTGACACAAATATGTAAACAACAAGCAACAGAAGACCAAGCACTAACAACATATAGCAAATTTATGGTTGACATCATTGCATATCATGATATAGGTGCGTAAGAGACATGTCATGTGCTACAGAAATTGTCACTTGTTGTTTGCAACCAATCATTTACGACACAATGTTGGGCAAAAAGTATTTCATCGAATAAAAAAAATTAGATGAAAATGCATTACAATTGAACAATCTACATGCCTACATACAACAACCTATTCACATGGAACCAATAACATTAATTGGATATGCTAGATCCTTCTCATTTTCATCAACTCGCAAAGGGTGCAAGTGGAAAGCTAAAAAACAGAAGGCAATTGTAACTGTCTTTCCTCGATTCTATGCTATTCCAAATGAGAATTCAGAACAATTTGAAATGTTTTTTTGTAGCGAACTACTTCTATACAAGTGTTTCTGATACATTTCTACACATATTGGTCTCACCAAAGATAGCATTGTTGCAAATTGGAAACAAATGAATGAATAAAAAATATTTTATGGCATATTGATCACCTACTAGATATAGAGGTTAACCATGAAGAGGATGATGACATTGATACTGATAATGCTTTAGGAAATACAATTCAAATGAATGAATGGGAGTTGCTATCACAGATGGGGGTTGCTAGTGGTGGAAATCTAAATGTCCTTGACATGCTTGGTAGATGTGACTTTGATACTATGAGCAAATGGAATGAATATTTTATACCTCCACATTTGCACAACACCGCAGGAAATTTCATAAGCACAAACAAAATGTCCCCACAAGATGAACAATCTACAATTGAGTTGAATGATCCACCATATCCACTATCTTCCAAACAGGAACTAGCACTTGCCATTGTTACAAAATATTATAATGATTGTTCCTTCAAACAACCCTTGCATATGATCATACAAGGAATAGCAAGCACAGGAAAATCCTACCTTGTATATTGCATCAAACATACACTTTGGATTTTATCATAAAAAAATATAATTCACTAGTTGTTGCTCCTATAGAAATTGTCGCATTCAACATACATTTCTCGACTATACATGTTGCCCTCAAAATTCCAATACACAAAATGCAACCACCAAAGGGACAATCACTACTAATATTTCAAGAAGACATGAGACATAAAATACCTCTTTGTTGATGAGATGAGCTTCATAGGACCAAAGTTGCTATTGAAAATAGATAGTAGATTACGTGAAGCTTTTCCCCACCAAAAACACTAGGGCTTTGGAGGGACATCTATAATTATTGTTGGTGATTTAGCCCCACTACCACCTGTAATGGACAAACCAATCTACACATCACAGTCAAATGCCAAATTCCTATGGGAACAATTCACTACATTTTTTACATTAGAAACAATATTCCGTCAACAAGGTGACACTCAAACTCAAATTAAATTCCGATGAATATTACAAAACATGCGTAATGTAGAACCAACTGAACAAGATTGGGAACTACTAATGCACCAAACAAAAAAATCACTATGCTCTTCTCAACAAAACGAATTTGACCAGTCAATGCACCTTTATTCTACAAACACCTTTATTGGGGATGTACAACAAAAAAATGCTTAAATTACTAAATCATCCTCTTGCACTTAGTATTGCAGTAAAAATAAAATCAAACACTGATAACGATGTTGACCAACTTCCCCAAGAAGTCCTGCTATGTAGAGGCCAACAAACGATGTTAACAACAAACCTATGGATTCAAACAAGTTTTGTCAATGGATCTCTTGGGGAGGTGCTAGATATTGTGTACACAATTTACTCTAAACCCCCAAATTTACCTTTGTATGTGGTTGTCCAATCACATAAAATCACCATACATAAATCCCAAGGACTAACGCTCCACAAAGCAACAATTGATATAGGTAAAACAGAAAGACAAGGGTTGACTTTCACAACTATACTAAGAGTTAAATCAAAAGACAACCTTCGTATAGAACCACCATTCTCGTTTGACTGGTATTCAAGAATGAAAAATAATCCATACACAATTATCAAGAAAAGGGAAGAGCCTTGACTGCAACAGCTCTCATTATAATGTGGAAAGATACAAAAACTCGCATTTGGCCTTTTGTACACCAAATTTTATTTTTGCAAACAATTATTTCCTTAATTCACAAACTTTCAAATGTGTACACTTTGTACCTTTTGCATCAGACCATCCATGCATTCCTTAGAATAAGCCACTAACACCTTTCAATGTGTAGGTATGAAATCAAAAAATAACTCAAAAGCTTGTCTCAGTCTCATTCTTCACAAGCGCAAGGAATAATCATTTCTTCAAAGTCATCAAATTTGAAGATTTCAAACAAAAAAAAAAAAAAGAAAGAGAACTAATATGTAATACATACAACATATTATATTTGAACTTCCATTTTGATCGTCTAACTATCATTCATAAGAAATTGGAAGAAAATACGACGATTTCATAAAACCTCTGGTGAAAATGCATACAACTCCTTTTTCATCAAACTTGTTATAGCCACTACCCACATTACACAAAATAGTACATGCTAATGAGACCTACAATCTCATAGAAACACATCACAATTCCTTGTGAAACAAAAAAAAAAATTCTTTGCTAAGTTGACCGCATCTGGTCAGTGATATAATTGATATTAGATACACAAAAGATTGAAAATCATCAATGGTAGTCCTAAAGGATTTATATTCCCACTTACAAGTTGAAAATGTGCATATACAAAACATCGAAACTAAATGTGGGATAGAAATATTAAAGTTATGTGCATGAATTGCATCTACAAAAAAAGGGGTTAGAAAATCAAAAGAGAAGGCTAGGCCCTACAATAATCATACAGTTAGAATGAGCACTGGTGCAATAGCATTCAATTTTACACTAACGCCATCCCATTCAACATAGAAAATAATATCCATCCTTGACTATGTAAAAATTGGAAGATTAAAAAACATCTTTACGTGTCTAAAAATCATTAAAAAGGGGCTTCTAAAATCATAATAGTAGTCCATCATTGCAAACTTGTCTCATCACATCATTTGCCCCTTCGCCACCTTAACAATATGTGATTGCTTTGCGAAATACGTCATCAAAAATTTTAGTTTGTTCATAGATTTCGTGATCTCACTATAACATATTGGTCTTCTAGTTCTGCCAGTTATTCTTTGTGGGTGTGAATTATGGGCCACCAACACTTCAATCGCACAATGGAAGCAAATCGAGGGAATCCAGAAGCGTTTGATCACAAGCAAATTTAAAATCAGAAGCACTGTCCCATATGATATCATGTTAAGCGAAATAGGGGCTGCCCCTATCGAGGCACTTGCTATGGTTCGCCTCATAAGCTATCTAAAAAGAATCAAAAAAAATGGAAGGAGGTAGATGGCCTAACGTTGTCTTTAACGATATATTGTGCAAATGAAAAAAGATGTGGATGCAACAAAACATCAAGTGGATGAGTAAATGGAATATCCAAATCAATATGTGCCCCACAAATAACAAAGAAATAAAGGTCTTCGT
The DNA here is from genome assembly GCA_018584345.1 of Thuja plicata. Classification (NCBI taxonomy): domain Eukaryota; kingdom Viridiplantae; phylum Streptophyta; class Pinopsida; order Cupressales; family Cupressaceae; genus Thuja; species Thuja plicata. Next base: position 1,569,400 of record MU227783.1, on the reverse strand, counting down.
TATGGAGAGATTTTACAAGAGAAATTAGGAAAATGGGCATGGAAAGAAGAAAATATATTATAGCAATGAGTTCAACCCCACATGTGATCAACTTCAAAAAGCGTACATAGGGGCCAACATTTCTTGGAGCTAAAATTCTTATTGCTCAGCTAAGAACCAACTCTCATCAACTCCGTTGTGAGACCGGGCGTTGGAAGATGCCAAAAGAGGCTTGGGAAGAGGGAGTTTGCATGTTTTGCAATTCTGGGAAAGTGGAAACCGAACGTCACTTTATTTTCGAATGTGATGCATACAAGGACAGCAAGGACAAATTTGCAGATACTATATCTGATAGTTCTTGGCTTTAACCTATTCAACGAGGAGTACATTGAGAAGTTGGGTGTGCTCATCAACAACATGCACAAGAAAAGAACCGAATTACTGAAGTTGGCTTATGTTGTCAGGCTGTCCCATAGGCTATGTTTAGTCGCGTGAACGTTAAATTTATCTATCTATCTATCTATGTTACACACATTACCTTGAACTTTCTTTTTTAAAACACAAAAAAAAACATCTAAAACTACTAATCTATATATATTTGCATACATAAATATCATCACTCAAAACTATCTAATATTGAAATTAAGCCTGAACTTTCAAAATATAAGCCAATCTTGCTGCCCTTACTCAACAAAACATTTCTGAAAATGGAGAATCATATATCATCCAGATTGTATGAGAAATTATCCAGGTAACATATTATGATGATCCAAATTTTAAAAAACATTCAAATATAGTGCGCCCATGCATGCATGGGATTTTATGTTTCTCAATGAATTTGACAGAGCATCTTGTATCATAGTTCTCTCAAAGCACTGGAACAAGCCATACCAAATATTTTACTCGCATTGAATAACTAAAAGGTACAAAGTTTGGTTTATATCTGATCGAAATAGTTTATAAACTCAAAATCATGGTCCACTAATATTATCAAACAAATTAAATTACAAGCTTACATTAAAAAGAAAACTAGAAGTCAAACAATTATGATGATAAATTATTCCTCTGAAGGTGGACTGGGCACGTGGTCGGTCTGTCTATTGCCTGTTTGGAGATAGGTTCCAAATTTCAGTCCCATGGTGGACATTGCTATGTCGGTTGAGTTGGCGCTTGGTGTTACGATGTAGAGGGATAAGGCCCCTTGTTTGTGGCCTGAGGCCAGTTAAATCTCCAAACTTTTAAAACGAAATAAAAAATAAAAAATTGTTCCTTTAAGAAATAAACAGAGTAAAATCAATGACAACCTCCTTACAATGTGGATGGGCAAGCCAATTTTGCTGCCCATACTCAACAGAAACTTTTCTAAAAATGGAAAGAACAAATAAAACATAGAAAGAACATATCAATGATCTGTTCTGCTTCTGGATTCAACTGTGTGCATTTTTTTATCATCAACGTTTTGGATAAAAAATTGCACAGTTGAATCCAGAAGCAGAACAGATGATTGAAAATGGAATGTGGAAATTGTCTCTTCAACATATCAATGAGCTTTTAACAATCAGAGATCATCCGGGTTACGTGAGAAATTGTTCCACATCACAAATTCAACTCCATTTATGAGAACATTTCAAACTAACTCAGCAAATATCGTGTACCCATGCATGCACAGGATTTGATGTCTGTGCGTGTATTTTTGACAGAGCATCTTGCATCATGGTTCCCTCAAAAGTTCAAAACACTAGAACAAAGGCTGTTAAACATTTTACTAGCATCGAATAATGAACAGATACAATGTTTGATTTCTATCTGATCGAAATAACTTAGAAACTCAAAATCATGGTCTAACAAAACCATCGAGCAAATTAAATTACAAACTTATATCACCATTAAGAAAAAAATTTAAAAATATGAAAAAGTAACAGTTATGATGATAAATTATTCCTTTAATAAATAAATTGAGCAAAATTAATGTCAACCTCCTTACAGTGTCAATCGGCAACGATCTGGAATTGAACATGTTTTAAAGTGGGGGGAATTCTTATTATAATTTACAGTAATGGTACCCAAAATGGCAAAGACGAACAACAAAATTTTGATATTATAATAAACTTCCTTACAATGTAAATGGGCAATGATCTGGACTAGAAAATGTTTTGAAGTGGGGGAAATTCTTGTTATAATTTAGAAAACAAAATAGCAGAGGCAAACAAAAAGAAGAATTTTAAGAGTAATCGTAAGATTACGTGAGTCTATATAGACTCATCTATAAATTGCATCATTAAGATCAAGAAATAATGGGGTTTGTTGAAGTAATTTTAAAGTATCATATGATCACCTGGAAGGTGGCTATATAACGAATGATGGTCTTGGTCTTTGTCTGCTTTTGTATGATTTTAGCCTTCCGTTTTAGTAAAATAAATAAGATATTCAGGTGTTGTTTGTTGTGGGAGCTTGTATCCAACAAGAGGCTTTAACATCTTTGAGATCTGTGATTGTATGTGGAAACTAAGGATTTTAAGCCCATTGTTAAAAATATAATGTTTGCTTATCAAAAAAGAACGCGCTTAGAGACTGGAAAGAAATGATCGTGTCAATATACTCCCTTACATGTAATTTTGCACCATTTTAGCAAGTAAAAGCACCTAGTATATCATGAAAATAAGAAAGTGACTGCATAGAAGTTTAAAAGAAAAGAAACATTTCTAAGATAATTGAAACCAATATACCAAAAATTTGAACCTTTTATCTTCAGTCAATTGAACGAGTAATGAAACAAGGATTGGTATTTAACCTTTGAGTATTTGAACTCATTCAATTTCGATTTCCCATTCCATGAGACCAAGTGTTATAGTTTGTTCTATTTGGTGAGCTTTACCAAAATAAGAAACTCAAGGCCAAATAATTTAATATACCATCCTTAGACTACTATCTAAATCTAGTGGAAAGATTTCCTTTATAGCTCGCTATCTCCATCGCTTTTAGCAGGTTTCCCATTAACAGCAACAAGCTCTGTATCGAAAACAAGAGTAGCTCCACCTATATTTTGATGTAAAACAAAAATTAAAGACAGTCTTCTTAAACACTTTAGAGGCATTCCACATACATTCTGACATATAAATTACTGTAGCAAAGAACCTAAAAAAAACGTGTTCCTAATAACAATAATAGAAACTTACAACAAAATATAGAATCAATACAAGAACATAACAAGATATGAAACTTACAAAAAAAAAAGAAGAAATACAAGATCAACAAAACTTTGGCATGGTAGGAGATCCATGTTCATACAAGCATTTTATTCGGTGCATCAACACATTAGACTAACTGCCAGAATATAAACATTATAACTCTACACATCACTAACCCCTTTTGTTGCAAAATATAGAGCACAATATTATTCTTTTAGTTATTGCCTTGACAACTACAATGATGTCTATCTCTTTATATAAAGTTTGGGAGACGTAACTGACAAATATAAATGTGACACTTGTCCTACTAGATTCTAAATATTGAAAATAGCAATACTAACGAACGCATAAGTCACTAGGGTGACTTTATTACAAAGGTAATCCTTATGTTCTTAACACCACTGGGAACCCACTACAATTGCAAACCAAGGCAGCTGGAGAAAATGTTTAGTAGGCGCAAGAAACAGAGTTTTAAACCAAAAATAAAAGAAATGAATTTCCTTTTACTGGACACAACAAAACATTGGCATGGAAGGAAATCCATGTTCAATTCAAGCCATTGATTTTGTGTACGAATAAATTAGATTGCCTTCCAGAAAATAAACAAAATAAAAATTCAGCCCCTGTACATATCAGTGACCTCCTTTTTGGAAACCATTACAATTGCAAACTAGGTAAATGCAGAGAATCTCTAAGAGGAATGGTCAAAGATGGTAAAAACTAGAAGCAAATCAATTCATAAATAGGGGCCTGCCTTAGATTACTTCCAGTATTAAGTAAAATAATTTGTTTTTAAGAGACAACCATGGTTAATTAAAAATATCCTGATAAGAAAGGCCTTCTGATTTGTTTTGAATCGCTTATCCCATCTGGTATCCATCTATGTTCCGTGGATCAACAGTGGTGGTTAACAATGTAAGTTGAAAAGATCAAAAATTGGCATGGTCAAAATCTCAAAATAGCTGAATAATTAACATTGTGACTAAAATTCTAGCAGTAAGACATTTTGTCAATTGTCTACTGTTTTTCCATTTCAAATGAGGGAAAAAATATTCGAGAAGTTTGATTTGGTACAATTTTTTAAGAAGCGTCATGGCTCTCCCAATATGGACAATGTAGTTTTTCAACATATTCACTGAGAAGAATAAAGTAGCTAGCAAAGCTGTCAACCTTGGCATCAACCTATTAAACCAAAGTGGATTCCTAATTCAAACTTGGGAAAGTCAACTACCAAAGAACCAACTTGAAGTTAAAAATCCAGTATTGCCTTGTCGTGTCAGTCGCTTATCAGATGCACTTCTCTTGTTTTGTGGTCACTTGTTTGCAACAAACCAAATAGCCCAATAGGTCCCAAGAATTAGCAGGTCACATTAGGAACATGTTAGTTGATTAGATTAAGTCAAGTGTTAAAGAGGATTTTATGAATACATTGCACCTGGATTAGGAATCATTAATCATCTGGCTTATTTTGTGTTCCGGATCAATTATTCCAACAATTCAATTAACTACACAAAGTAATGGCTCAATAGATCAAGCATGTGTGAACAGGAAATCAAAGAAATGTTGAATTATGAACCAGATTTTAATTCCATCTCTGGTCCAAAAGATTTCTCAGATCAAAATGTAGCTTTGAAGGCAAATGAATACAACAGGACAAATAAGTTGATGGTAAATTGGCAATAATTAACCAGGTGATTAAAAGGTAAATCCAACAAGCTCCAAGGTACAAAACACTGGTTATTAATGATTTTCAGGTTCCACTTGTCATCATTATGAATTTGGGAAGTCTAATCAAGATCGCTAAATCAAAGTGAATTACAGCCGAATGATTTCATTCATGTGCAGAGTAATGATGATATCCAATTCAGAATTTATGCCGAGGATTTGAAGCCAGGGTACAAAATCTGTGAGCAAGTGTAGCGATTACTAAATCAGTGTAACGATTACTAAATCGGTATATTTGCCAGACTCTATCTTAGTGTAAGCAAAGTGAACTTTGTGAGAGCAATTGCAAAGAGGAAAATACTGCTGGTTAAAAAGGTCTTGGCACAAAGGATAAGTGATTTCTGATACAATCTAGGGGATAATATGACACCATAGCATTCAGGAAAAGATGTTAAAGACACACATCTTTGAAGCCAGATGTTACCGACAATAAGTCCTCAAACGACTTAAACGATTTCTTTAACGACTACATTGAAAAACTCAGAAAATCCTACCAAGTCTCCTACGATATAAGACGGTGCAATATGCCAGAAATATTAACAATTGTTCCTACATAGGGCTACCAACAAGTTTAATCTGTTTCCTTGTCATAATCTTTTAGCCAATATTTTCAGGAATTGCACCATAGATAATAGCCATATCAAGAATGTGGTTGATTAACCAATTGTGACAATTTCCAGAACAACATTCAAGTACACGTTGAGGCTTCCTGACCTGTGTTCAGATATGACTCCGCATTGGCACAACAATGGCAGAATATCCATGATATCTTCAATGTTTTTCAAGATTATGCCGAAGAGGATCTACCACAGCAAGCCAAATTCCTGAGTTTGTTATCGGTAGCTTCAAGTCAGTGATCCAAGTGATGCTTCTAAAGAACAAGTTGTTCAGATGCAAGGATGGTTATGAATTGGATCCTACCTTTTTATACTTGTTAGCTCTGAAATTGGAACATAGCCGAGACCCAAATTGGGCAGAGTAAAATTTTATTAACGTACAGCACCAATTTAAGGCAGCACAGGAGGGGGAAAACTTTCACATGTCATCCTACTTGATTGAAGCTATCTGCACATTGATGAATTTCAGCTGTGGCTTACTGGTATGGTAATTACTAATTTCCTTTTGCTATGCATATCCATGTTGCTTTTGATGTTCTGCATGCTCATAGATACAATGACATTGTTGATCCTATTTGTGATTCCTTCTACCTGACTTTTTATTACAATACAGGAACAAAACCAAGGATACCATTGTCCCTAAATGACATTAGGAAGTTAGCAGCTTGAGGAATCAATCCAGATTTCACCATTATTGGGGTTGTGGGAACCTCAGAACAACCTCATATTGGTGTTCAAAATTGTCATCCCCCAGATTGTCGCTATAATGGATATTTATTATCAAATCTGTAATGTCCCCATTTTGGGATTGCCCTAAATCTTGCTTTTCAGTCTGCAACTGCAATATAGTTAGATTTGATTTAATACTATTTCCTTCTTTGATGCTCATCACTACTCCTTTTAATGAATGCTTATTGCTGAATGGTTTAATCTATCAATTGGATCACTGCATAATAGTTGTAAAAAGGGCAAACAATAAAAGGAAAAGTGTTAGGGTTTTTGTCATTTCATTTCATACGTGTAGTCCATGGAGAATTTTATAGCGCCGCGACTGGAAGAAACGTGTGGCCCGAAAATATTGAGCGATGGTGACCTTTTTCTGCACAAAAAATCTTGTTTTATATGCACAAATACTCCAGTTTGATTCGCACAAAGTGGGAAGAAACTCATCTTCAGTTTTCTGCAAAAAATGTCTGTTGCCTTGCCGTGTTTCGTTTCAGGTTTTTATTTTATTTTTATTTATTTACAAAAACATTTGATCTCAGTTACTTCATACATTGTGAAGTATGGTATTTAGCTGATATGTAAATACCTTTGTTCTCTCTAGTACTAACATTACTAGTTTTTTAAGTGTCATGCCTTGTGCACTCTATTTAGAGTTTGGTTGTGATCTATGATTCTATGTTACCAATACACTCCCCAGTCCCCACAACCCCTATAGAATCAAGACTTATTCAGATAGGATCCATGTAAAAAATTTCAAGCTGCATTTGTCTATGTGTTCATCACATCCACTTTCTTGCTTATTTGTTTATTAGCTTGAGGCTCTTTCAGACTTAGACAGCTATTTGGTGACTTCCCTCTTTAAAAGTCTAATAAACATGGGACACAAGACCAAATCGAGGAGATGTCAAATGTAACCATTGCCCTAAGGAGATGAACGGGGGCATAAGTCAGCTGAAATATCACCTTGCAAAGATCAAATGTCGTGATATTACACCATGTGGTAGCTGTCCTAAGAGGTTACGAGGGAGGCATTAACAAGCCTTGAAGCATATGAGCAAAACAAGGCAGGAAAAAAGAGGACAGCAGAGGCAATTGAAATCCCTATGCCAGATTTCAGCTCTACAAGGTCGCAAACAGGCGTGGGGGCTTCTTCTTCCATTGGGCCACGGATACGAGGATCGGGAAATGTGGGCAGGCATATGTCAAAGTTTTGGGTTCCACGTAACACTCTTGGTGCTCAACCCGAATTACAAGACACTGCATGGAACAAAAAGATGCGCCATCGGACAAAGTTGGCAGTTGCAAGATTTTGGTCCTACAACAATATTCCCTTCAATGCTTTATGTAGTTCGTATTGGGATCAACTGGTCACTGCAATGATTGTGTCTGATAAGGGGTTCAAGGCCCCAAGTCATTGTGAGGTGAGTGGGTCATTGTTGCAGGATGAGGTCCAAAACACTCATCGAGAGCAAGAAGAATTTGGGAACTGAATGGCTGCACCATTATATTTGTGGGTGGACAAATGGCAGGAATAGGATACTCATCAACTTTCTAGCTACTTCAGGGGGACAATATTTCTAAAATCAGTTGATGCTTCTGATCAAGTGAAAAACGTAGACTTTGTGCAACATGTTGGATGAGGTGGTGATGGAAGTGGGAGTGGGTAATGTCGTCCAAATTGTGACTGATAATGTAATTGCATATGTGGCAGCCGGCAAACCTTTGATGGATAGGCATCTGTCGTTATTTTGGAGCCCTTGTGTTACCCATTGTCTTGACTTGCTCCTTGAGGACATAGGGAAACTGAGTTGGGTGGAGAAGGTTGTTGAAGATGGAAGGAATATCACAAAGTACATCTACAACCACACATGCGTCCTGAGTATTATGAGAGAGCACATTGATGGTGAGGATCTCGTGCGATCAGGGGTCACATGCTTTGCTACTAATTTTCTCACCTTGCACAGCATATTAGCCACATTGCCCAACCTACAGCGAATGTTTGTGAGTGAGAGATGGTTGGAGAGTCCTTATGCCAAGAAGCTTGAAGCATAGAAGATTGTGAAGGCCATTTTTTATGTTAGATTTGCCAAGATGATGGAAGAGATCATCAATGTAAGTTTTCAAACTTCAATTGATGATTTATTATTTAATTTTCTGCTATTGCAATTTGCTGATTTTGTTAAAATTTTCATGTCTAGGTGTCAGAATCGTTGGTGAGGGTTCTGTGAATGGTGGATGGGGATAAGAACCCCATGGGGTATCTATATGAGGCCATGGATTGGGCCTGTATGGGTCAAAAGAGACCAAATATGGACCCATATGGTGCATAATCAATTGGAGGTGGAACTAACACCACCAACATATTCATGTTGTTGCCTACTACTTGAACCCCAAGTTTTATTTCTCCAAAACTTTCAAAGCAGATGCAGAGATTAAGGTTGGCCTGGACACATGTATTCGGAGATTAGTTGATGATGAGCACCTTCGAGACCTCATACTTGATGAGTTACAGAGCTATAATACGACCAATGGGCCATTGTTTTCTCCAAAACTTTCAAAGCAGATGCAAAGATTAAGGTTGGCCTGGACACATGTATTCGGAGATTAGTTAATGATGAGCACCTTCGAGACCTCATACTTGATGAGTTACAGAGCTATAATACGGCCAATGGGCCATTGTTTTCTTCACCAAAATGCAAACCTAGGAGAGACACCCTGCAGCCAGGTAAAAAAGAACGTGTTTAATTTTATTATACCATTTATTTTGCTCATTAAGTTTATTAGAATCTTTACCAAGTTATAAATGTCATTTTTTGTCCTTGCGGATTTGTGGTGGGAAGATTATGGTGCCACAGTACCTAATCTTCAAAAGCTTGCCATCCGAATATTATCGCAGCCCTGTAGTGCTTATGGTTGCGAGCGCAACTGGAGTTTTTTTTAGGCCATTTACACAAAAAGTGTAATAGGTTGACTAAGCAGCGCTTGAATGACTTGGTCTATGTGCAGTACAACCTTTGATTGCATGAAAAGAAGGTGCAAGGTCAGGCTTCACATGAAGCACTTGACTTAGATGGCATTGATCCATATTCAGCAGATTGGGTTGCTGCTCCTAATGGTGATGATGTGGATGTAGATCATTTCTTTACTAATGATCACCTAACTGAGTTTGAGATGGAGGAAGATGACTAGGATGCAGAAGTGGTAGTACGTGAGGAGGAGGAACGTTAGCTTAGTCATCCATCAGAGGCTTTTGTTGAGGCACCTGTTGAGGATGCTGCAACTACTTCAGCACCACCACCCAGCAGCAACAATCTCTTTTGAGCTTGGGTCGTAGACACAATTTATGATTTCTACTTTTCATTGATATTGAAACTTGAACTTATATGTATTCAGAGGTTGTAGTTGTTTCATGGAGTTTGACTTCGATATGTATTGAACTCAATTTTATTCAGATGTTGCACTGGTTTTTTGGTATATGGCTCTATGTTAATTTGCTAAGTTTTAATTGCTACGTATTTAACTCAAAACTTTGATTTATATATGATGGAAATCTCAAATCAGTATATGTTCTACAAATTTAGTGTATATGTGCATTGTTTAAAAATTATTTTAAAAAATTATATATTTTCAAATGTTCGATAAAAGTGCCAATTTTTCACCAAATTTTTGGCAAGTCCAAGTTCCTGACTTGAAAACATTCCCCGTACTATCATTGGCATACACTAGTATAAGATGACAATTTTTCCTTATATTTGAAACTTCATATATACGAGTACATGTCCAGACATTTATTTGTGCACTATTTGAATAAACTTGTTCTCCCTGTTTATAGACATGTGCCAATTTATAAAAATGCTTTGTTTACTTGAACCAAAGTTTGATAATTCCCTTATATGGTGCTTGCTTCATGGTGTTGCTGCATGCTTTGGTTTATCAAACCAATGACTTCCCATTGAATAGCATGCTCTTGCTCTCGGAATATTTCAGGCTGAATCATCACAGAAAATCATTGTACCTCATGTGGTTGCTCCATCACACAATCATGCAAAATCATCTTTATTGCATAAGTCACTTAAGGTAACCCCTATTAAACAATCAGATGCTAGTGAAGATTTACTTTGGGAAACCAGTCCTCAAGTCATGTATAAATAATATAATGCTCATATATTTGTTCGTGAGGAATAGATGTTGTGAACTCCAAATATCTCACCGAAACTTTCTAGATGTTTTTCGTTGTATCTAATTCTGATATTTACAAAAGGAAGATATGCAAAAAGCTATTGCCCGGGCTGACCACTGAATCCAAGATTCGGTAAAGGAGTAGGGGAAAAAACCTAAGTTGCCAATTCGGGTTCGGGTTCAAGTTTGGGTTTGAAGAACCGGTTCGCTGGTATGGCAAAATTTTGAAATGGGATTTAGGTTCTAAAATTTCATATACATACACACACACACATATATATATATATATCAGTGATCCATAACTCGTCGCGGTTTGTGCGAGTTTTGACAACCCGGGGGCCAAGTTGAGTTGGCCGGGTTTTCATGACCCGCATGACTCGCAGAGCCAGTGGGTCATGCAATGACCTGTCGAGTTTGTGGGCTATGACCCGACCAGCGGCAGTCATGCACTGCAAATAAATAAAAAATAAAAAAAACACACTTCTTCCTAATTTTTTTATACATATGCTTTCTAATTTGCCCTAAAAGGCATTCTATTTGCTTGTTATGAGAAGAAGAGAGGAAAAGTGAGAGAGGAAGAAAAACAAGAGGCTGTAGGTTTGCAACCAGCAGGGAAAAAGAGCATCAAGGAGTCCACAAAATCACATCGGGGAGGCATAGGTTTGCATTGAGAGCATCAAGGAGTCCATAGCAGTTGTTCCAAGACTTCTCAACTCATTTGAAAGAGGTTAGTGTTAAATTTTGTAGATTTTGTTGGTTTTTTTGTACGTTTATGGATTTCCCATTTTTTTTAAAAAAAATTGAAGTTTAACTTTACAAATCTTGAATGTTTTCTATTAAAATATAAATTGCATACTTCAATGAGAGAAGTAGAACAATAGCAAACCCTTGATATTTTTAAGAAAAAAATGTAAACATGTTTTTATAATTTTTTCTAGAAAAAATGTAGGGTTTGCTAATTTTTCTAAAATACAATGCACAAATTTGTAATTTTGTTCGTAATTTTGTCTTATTGCAGCAGCCATCAAGTTTTGAAAATATTAATTCTTCCCAATGCCTCCAAAGTGTGAATCTTGGAAATATACTGAAGAGTTTCCTGGTAGACAAAAAAACCAAACAAAATGTTTGTTTTGTAAAGAAATTTATCATGGTGGCATCAATAGGTTTAAATACCATATTGTCGGCATATCTGGCAATGATGCTGACCCATGTTTAAAGGCAACTCTCGAGGCAATTTGTTTTTGTTATGTCCGGTTAGAAAAATATGAAGAAAAGGAAACTAAAAAGAGGCAACGGAAGAGATCAATGCTATTGGTTCCCATTCATCCATATCCGCATCCACATCCACATCTGCAGGCTGTGTCGGAGAGGGCTCTTCCATGCCTCCCTTTCGTCCTAGTGCTAGTGCTTCTACTGTTGCTCCTATTGGCACTATTACCCTTGGCCCTAGAGTCTGGAAATCGAAGTTGGACAGTTATTTTGTGCCACGCACTACTCCTGGTGCACAACTCTCGCTTGAGAGCATGGGTTGGAACAAGGAGCTCCATGATGTTGCGCGAAAACAAATTTGCAAGTTTTGGTACTTTTGCAACATTCCATTTGTTGCAGCCAGGTAATTCTTTTTTATTTGATTGCTTAAAGTTTAAAATTTATAGTTTGAAGTTGAACTATGCTTTGTCGAATGATTATTCATAATCTATTTGTGACAGGTCTCCTTATTGGCAAGGCATGATAGATGTCGTAACCATTTGTGGGACGGGATTTAAAACCCTACTGATGTTGAGTTAAGTGGTCCCCTCTTGTTAGAAATGGTTAATGATATGAAAGTTGAGCTAGAGGACCACAGACAGTCTTGGAGCCAAAAGGGTTGCACCATCATGACAGATGGTTGGACGGATAGGAGGAATAGGACACTCCTAA
>MU227783.1:1541758-1557016 GCA_018584345.1 Thuja plicata | reverse complement strand
CCCTAAATGCATTGAATAATTTAATTTTGATTTTGATTTGTTGATTGATCCATGATAATTGATAATTATTTTGCTTTATTTTCAGGATCCACCATGTTCTTGAAGTTTGTTGATGCTTCCTCACATGTGAAGAATGCCACATACCTATGTGAGGTTATTGAGGAAGTTATATATGAGGTGGGGGAAGAAAATGTGGAGCAAGTGGTGATGGATAATGCAGCAAGTTATGTTGCTGCAGGTAAACTTTTAACTTTTTAAGTTTTGATGGAGAGTTATTTTATACAATCATCAATTAAGAAGGTTGTATTCTAATTAGTCACTAACCAATCTCATTACATCTTCAGTACATTATTAGGTAAATCTCAGCAGATTTTTCGGGGGGTAATTTCTATTTATAATTGTGATAAATTAAGATTGGATTCATCTGATTTGACTTGGATATTTAAGATTTATATTTATATATACACAGCCTCTCAAACACACACACACACACACACATATATATAGTTTGATATATTTACTAATATATGTAGATACACATTTATAATTTTATAAATTGATATAAGTGTACGTATATATATTCAATATATCATACATATATTTATAAACCTTTATGTGTGTATATATAAATACAATGTTTGTCAAATACTTTTTGTCATCAATCTTGATTTATCAAAATAGGTATAGAAAGGATCGCCCAATGCTGATGTTGCAAAAGCAACAAATGATGTGTATCAGGGCAGGTGTAATTATGGTTTCAGTAAAAATTCTAGAATGTTTATAGAATTTCAGTTTGACTTCATTAAATATTTCTTGGTATATTGGCATCTTCAAGTAAGTATTGTTAAGTTTTCAAACAAGTGAAAATGAATAATAAGAAAAATTTCAAAAGGAATGTAAGTTTAACACATTTATCAAGCGATATTATTCTCCTCATCGAGGAAAGGGTTATGTTTATTTTAATTCATTTTATTTGTAAACCTAGCAATGGATAATTTAATAAATTATATTCCTTAAAAGCGCCCTTCCTTTGAAATACTAACAAGAGATCTTAGCTGAAAGTAAGAATGAATGCAGGCTCAAGTTAAAGATGGATCGACTATCGGGAATTGAGACAAGTCTAGAACTACCAAATTCAAGAAGTTTGATTGCTATGTATAATTTCATATAACTCATGTAGATCTTTGTATAAATTCATTAAGGGGCAAGACCAGAGGTTTTCTCCTCCCAACTCTTTCCTACCGGTGCCTCAAACGAGCTAGGAATGTATAATGTTATTTAATAATTAATAAAATTCTATGGCCCAAAGGCCTTTTACCGATCAAAAAAATTAATTAATTAATTTAAAATTGCCGCAAGTAAACTTTGATGGAGAGGCACTCGAAAAAAATTTGGTCTCCATGTGCGGCCCACTGCCTTGACCTCATGTTAGAGGATATTGGCAAGCTTGAATGGGTCAAATCATGTGTTGATAAGGCCAAAAACATTTGCGAGTTTATCTACAATCATGCAGTGGTGCTTAGCATGATGAGGCAATACAAGGGGCAAAAGGAGTTGGCTCGTCCTGGTATCACAGGATTTGCCTCAAATTTCCTCACACTAAAAATCCTTGTTGAAATCAAAGGCAGCTTTGAGACGCATGTTTGTTGGTGAGGAGTGGACTACCTCATCCTATGCTACGACCACTGCAGGGATGGATGTGGCAGATTGTATTTTTTATGGGCCAGGTTTTTGGACCCCTTGTGTAGAGATCATGCAAGTAAATATATTTTTGTTTTGTTTGCAACTTTGCAATTTTTCTTGTTTTAAATTTTTAATGCACACTTGTGACTTAACTGTTTTTTTAACATTATATGTAGGTCACTGAGCCCCTCGTAGTTCTACGAGTTGTTGATGGGGAAAAGCCCAATATGGGCTACATATATGAGGGCATGGATAGGGCCAAGGAAGCCATTAGATCCAGGTATGCAGGATTTGAGGATAAGTATGGCCCCATTTGGGAGATCATTGATAGGAGATGGAAAAACCAGCTTCACAGGCTCATCCATGCAGTAGCTTATTTCCTCAATCATTCATTTCCTTTCCTTGATAACTTCAAGGCGGATGAGGAGGTTCTTAGTGGCCTATATTCAATGATGCAAAAGATGTCTAGCACATCTACAGTGCAAGAGATAGATGCATATAATAATGAAGGGGTGATTTTCGCAAGCAAGATTTGCAAAGACGCTAGGACAACATTGCAGCCAGGTAGAAATATATGTTAAACTTAAGATTCTTAAGTTTATGGCATATGCATTTTGATTTTATAATCTATCCTTAAAGTTGGAAATGAGACTGATTTTTTTTCTTTTCCTTATTTCAGATAGATGGTGGCAAATGTTTGGGCCTACAACCCCAAACCTTCAAAAACTTGTCATCCATATTTTGAGTCAGCCATGCAGCGCTTCTGGATGTGAGTGCAATTGGTCCATGTTTGAGCACATCCACTCAAAGAGGCGTAATAAATTGTCTGTGGAGAGGTTGAATGATCTTGTCTTCGTTCATTACAACCTCCATCTTAGAACTAGACAGATTTTGGACACTGACTCCTCTCCGATCACTCTAGCAGAGATTGATCTAGAGTCTGAGTGGCTCACTGAGTCTACCGATCCTATCTTCACTGAGGAGGGCCATGAGTGGGTTGACCAGGCAGACAGAGAGGCTGAGGTTGTGGTTATGGTAGAGGAGGAGGATAGAGCATGATCAGCTACCCGTGCAACTGATGTTGATCAGAGTGGCACCTTACAGGCAGAGACTATGGCTTGTCAGTCATTCAGGACCTACCTCAGATGCGTTTGTAGGAGGCAGACAAACTACTCTAAGGCTGAGGCTGAGCTAGAACCTGAGCCATAGACTTATTTTTGTCTACACATATGTTTGGAAACATTTGATGTCATGGATTTTATATACATTTGACAATATTTATAATTTTGCATATCTATGTTTTCTATTTCCTTCAGGTACAATTTACGTTTGTACTTATGTAATGGATGTATGTTTATGTATATGATCAAATTAGCTTCTATTTGATGATGTTATAGTGTCTTTAAGCTTTATTCAATAATGGGTACATGAAACAAGTTTTAAATCGTTAAAAATCTCTATTTTTTCATTTTGCAGAGTCATAGCCGAGTCATTGCCGAGTCACAGGTCGAGTCGACCTTGCCGAGTCATAGGTGAGTCCAAGTCATGGAACTCTGATATATATATAGACACACACACACACACATCTAAGCAGCCTAGAAGCATGAATTAAGATTAGAATGTCACATAGTATCATAAAAACAACAAAAACACCAGAAACTTGTAATCATAGCATCATATCAACATCAAATATTAAAATAATAATATTGAGTTCAAATATCGTTGTTTTGACTTTCAACAATTGGAACTTTGTACTAAGTTTCATAATGGATTATCTCAATCTTCATCTTTTTCCTCTTCATCAAAGGTATTAGTCGATTCACAAACAATGCCAATGTCAATGGGATCAGTTGCACCAATAACATTCTCGATTTCCAAGTCCTCAAATGCTTATTACTTCTTCACTATAGAGAGAGCTTGTTTGTTTGTAATTAACATCCTACTTGAAAAATGTTAAAAAAGTAGCTTGCAACTCCCTTCACCATTTAACCTGTAGCCTGTTGTAGATACATCCCGTTACGAATTGCATAACATCATAAACAGCTACTCCCTGTACCATTCCTCCACCTCGATAGGAAATAAAAACATTAAGTCTTTTGTTTGATCTTCTTGATTTAAATAAATCATGCTTTTCATTATTTGGTCAGCAGGCTGTTTTCCTAGCCCTCTACCTAAAAAAAGGTATCTTCCAAAAAATAGCATGTAATATAATTCCACCCAAATTTAGTCAACTTTTGGGTTTTCTTCTTCTTCTTCTGGGTTTGGGTTTTCTTCTTCTTCTTCCTCCTCATCATCCCCTAGATATGGAACTTTTGGGATATTTGTTAAATTCAAGAGCATTACATACTTATTCATTCTTTCCTACATATCGTCTTCTTCTTCTTCCTCCTCATTGGGATATTTGTTAAATTTAAGCTCATTACATACTTCATTCTTTTCTACATTTTTAATTTTTTTTTCCCAACATTCTTTTTTATGTTCAAAATATAATTTATCACTGTAGAGAGCTTGCAATTAATCAGACAGGAGTCATTATCAGCAATTGGATATAAAAAATTCATTGGAAGAAATCTTGAGGGCTGATTTAATTTGATGTAATAAATATCTGAGCTCTAGCAAATTTTGTTTTGTAATGTTAAAGATCTCATTCAGATTCTGTAATCATTGTTTCCCGCACTAAATTATAGAATGTTTCTCAGTGGAAATGCACCTGGTTCGCACTTGGCCTGCATGGGTCTGCCCTGGTTCGACCATGGTTCGACTTGGGTTCAGCCTAGACGGACCAAGAACCAGTTCAAACCCTGGCCAAACCCACAGGCAAACTGGACCCAAACCAAGAACCGGTTCGAACCCTAGCCGAACCAGGGTCCCAGGCAGGCAAACCAGACTTCATAGGAAAAAACTGTCAACATGACTGAAGATTCTGATGTTACACTGACTTATAGGATTTAGGTACAAAAGGAAAACATCTAGAAAGTTTAGGCAGTGAGATATTTGGAGTTCACGACATCTAATTCCTTAGAAAAAAATATATGAGCATCTTATTCTTCATACCTGGCTTCAGTTGTTCTGGCATCTTGATAAGTTTTTGCATCTCAAAATTTGTGTATGTGTGTGTGTATTTATATCTATTAAAAACACTATTTATATATCTGCATAAAATTCAACAGTGATAGGAATTGTAAATCCAACAAAGCAAAACTGTTTTTCTTGCACCTTGTGCATCTTGATAAGTTTTTGCATCTCACAATTTGTGTGTGTGTGTATTAAAAACACAATTTATATGTGTTCAAATCTTGTTTCTGGATTTGATGAAAAAAACACCCACACAATTGAATCCAGAAACAAGATTTGAACAGCTTTAATGGATTGTCGTTGTGGAAACTTGATATCATTACTATTCATATTTGTGCATAAACTTCAACAGCAATAGATTGTAAATCAACAAAGCAAAACAGCTATTCTTGCATCTTAATATGTTTTTGCACCTCACAATTCTCTTCCTGTGAAGTATAAATTGGAAGTACAATGATCTGCTATTTGGAAAAATTATGGGAAGCTTATATTCTATATCAAGATTATATAAAATTGTTGCCCTCAAATACTAACCAAACATGTAACTAACTTCATACCTGGGATCTTAGGAGGAGATCCATTATCTCCATAACCCAATTTGGAAGGTATCTTCAATTTGCGTTTCTCACCAACACACATTCCCAAAAGACCTTGGTCCCAACCTGTGCCATAAACAATATATGATGGTGTAGACCATCAGGTTTCCATTAATCCCTTCTTTATCCAAAAAAGTTGTAAGCAATAACAAATTGATTGATTTCATAAATGATAAATTAAAGTATCAGAAAGTTGGTTTTCCTTCCCAGATGTACCTCTCATGAATACAACTTCATTATCTATGCACTAACCTAGACATCCACAACTTAAAGATTTGTGACCACTACTGAAAATACTTGCGATAGGAAATGTGAACTTCATGAAACATCATTAGCAGGAATTTTCATAAATTGTGTAGAAATCCAGGACATAAATCAGTTGTCAAAGGAAATGCACAATCCATAGACTAAACATACAAAAATCACTTAACTATTAACAAGACTCCATTACCAAAAAGGCAAATATATTTGATATTTCTTCCAAATAGCCTGTCATCAAATCACTGGTCACTTTGAGGGATCATACATTTGATGATAGAATGGCATAAAGTAACATTAACTGAAGAGTAAAATCTTATAATAATAATAATAATAATACAGATCACCATCCCAATCCACTAAAACAATAAAATAATCATGTAGCCCTGATTTTACAAAAAATGCTCCAAAGATGAGTAGTAATGTGAAGCTAATGATTACTTGGGAAATCAGGAAGGAAGATAGTGCCTTATTTTGGAAAGATTCAATAATCATGTAGCCCTGATTTTACAAAAAATGCTCCAAAGATGAGTAGTAATGTGAAGCTAATGATTACTTGGGAAATCAGGAAGGAAGATAGTGCCTTATTTTGGAAAGATTCTAGACTTGATAGTAACACTTGAAGAAATCGGGCATGAGACGTGTAGAATCTGGGGAGATAAAGTATGCAACTATGGGGAGATTGTGGAAGTTGAAAAACACAAAGAATGGAGGTGGAAATTCTTCCAGAATATTAACGCTCCGGAGGACCAGAAGGCAGCTCTAAGTAAGATTCGTCTTGACAGGAAAATTGTCCCCTCAGACAAAGACCATACTATTTGATGGTGCTGCTCCAAGACAGGCAGTTACAAGGTCAAGCTCGGATACAAAGCTAAAGAAGACGCGTTGGCGAAAGAAAACTGGCCAACAAAATTGTTCTTGGGAAAACACTGTCTTTCAAAGGCTGGGGTGTTCACGTAGCTGGCTATCTAGAAGAGAATTCTCACAAGCGATAGACTGCAGAGGATTGGCATCCAGGGTCTTGGCAGATGTGTCTTATGCAAGAGGCGAAGATAATACTATTCGATGGTGCTGCTCCAAGACAGGCAGTTACAAGGTCGAGCTGGGATACAAAGCTAAGGAAGACACACTGGCCAAAGATAACTGGCCGACTAAATTATTTTGGGGAAAACCCTGTCTTCCAAAGGCTGGGGTGTTCATGAGGCTGGCTATCTAGAAGAGGATCCTCACAAGCGATAGACTGCAGAGGATTGGCATCCAGGGTCCTGGCAGATGTGTCTTATGCAAGAAGGCTGAGGAATGAGCAAATCACCTTTTATTGGGCTGTCAGTTCTCAAGTTACTACTTGTATACCTTCATGAAGAAGCTGAACTTGCAATGTCCATTGATTCAAGA
Organism: Thuja plicata; assembly: GCA_018584345.1. Classification (NCBI taxonomy): domain Eukaryota; kingdom Viridiplantae; phylum Streptophyta; class Pinopsida; order Cupressales; family Cupressaceae; genus Thuja; species Thuja plicata. The sequence continues at coordinate 1,550,009 of MU227783.1, read as the reverse complement.
CCTCGAGGAGTGGTTAGTGATGTGGGGTTCCAATAAGAGAAAAGCCCTCTTTAGCCTTCATGTGTCATATGGGAAGTGTAGAAAGAAAACAACAGAAGAATTTTCCATGAGAAAGAATTGTCAAAAGAGGAAGTGGTAGATAAGATTGAGCGCATGGTGGAAGAACTTGCTTCTACAGCTGCTAGGAGATAGAAACTGGCCAAGAATGTCTTCACAAATAGGGATGATGAGATGACGAAGCCTTCAAAGGCCTTAAAGTGCCCCTTGTTAATGGGGTCAAAAAGGGTGATCTTTCCCATAACCCATGAGAGAACGTAAAGTAGGAGAAGCCGGAAATAGGGTGGATCAAAGTGAACTTTGATGGAGCCTCAAAAGAAAACCTGGGCCCGAGCATGCTCAAGTGCATTACGAGAGACCATGAAGGCATAGAAATAAAAAAAAATGTCAAAAGATCTAGGGGTGACCACAAACAATGAAGCAGAGATAAGAGCGTCGATTCTCAACTTAAGTGTTGGCTCGCGATTGGGGCTCAGAATCTACACTTGGAAGGTGATTCTCTGATTAGTGATTATGATTAATGCCATAAGACAAAACTACACCTCGAACTGGAAAATGGACAGATGGCTAAGGACTATTTTAGAAGACTAGTGAAAAATTTCGACAATGCTAAGGTCTTGCATATTTATCGAAAAGGAAACTAGGAGGCACACGATATTTCCAAGGTCACATCCGAAGTGGAAGACGAGGGTGACACAAATGAGGGTGATCGAGTGTAAGGCTGGGTTGTGGGTGAGGGGTGTGACATGTAACTGTACTGAAGGGGGATGACATCACCCCCTTCTTTGTGTGCTCTTATGATTCTTCTTCCCAAGTCCAATTGAAATGACCAGTATTAAATCGACATAAAGTAATGATACAATGTAAAGCCTCAGAAGTGATTATAAGGCGGCATGGTGACACGAGGAGGGTGAGGTAGCAAGCGATAAGGTAGCTAGAAAGGCAAGCAATTTCTTTTATATGCTTTGTTCGTGTGATTTGGCCTGGCTCGCCGATTTCCTACAAATTGTTTGAGCCTAGACAGCACTCGGTTGATGAAAGCCAAATGATTGCCAGTGGTGGGATGTTAGAATATATTATGTTTTTGCGATGCCTTCCTCACTTGGGCATTTGGTATTTTTGGATTTGTTGCAGTGCATACATGGACACTCCTGTGAGATTCAGGTGTAAAAGAAAAAAGGTTGAAGAGAGTTGTTTGCCAAGCATGGACTGGTCATGCATGCAGTGACGAGTTCCTGAAATCAGAACACAGATATCGGGTTAATACCAATAATTCTGCCATGTTTGTGGCTTGCTTGCTCGACGCTGGGGAGGACTTGGTGGCAGCCCTTTGCAGAAAATTGATGAGGAAGTACTTCCTAGGGGAGCTCGAGGATGTTCTGGATAATATGGATGACTGGGGAAGAATCCCTTGCTCCCAAGACTATTTTGTATTGCACAATTGGGGTAAGGAGGTGCCGGAATTTCCTATCATCAAATATAGGAATGGTGGATTTGTCTACCAAAGGTGGTCTGGGGAAGTTGTAGAGCTACTTAATTTAGGAGAGTTTGGTCATTGAAGAGGATGAAGCAGAGGTGGTAGTGGAAGAGGTGATGACAACACCGATGGCTGAGGGGATGCGGTCTGCTGCTCCAGCTAACCACAGCCAATGTGCCTGCAGCCTTAATTGTCTGGTGGCAGCTTATGTTTCCATGGGAAAGAGATCCCGGTGCTAGTCCTTTTGATTTCTGTGTTTTTCTCTCTACGATGCAGATAGATATAGTACGATAAATATGATGCAGCTACATATAGTATGATAGATATATTATGTTTGTATGCTGTCTTGGAGTATGCCCTGCTTTTGGTAGGTATATGATACTATATACAGACAGTATGTGGTAGGGAGCTGATTTTGCTCAGACTATGGAATAGTACTGTAGAAGATACTCTCTATGTATGTAAACCTGTTTGAAGCTAATACAAGGGTGTAGCCCTATACAGCTGCAGTTTAATGATTAAAAATAATAATGTACACCTAAGTAGCTGGTTTGGTTTTGGGTACAGATTCAAGTATGCTAGTTTGCCGCTTTTAACCCAGTTTCAGTACCACTTGAGTATAGCCATACAAAAAGTGTCAAAGATTTAAAAATAGGCATAATTTGCACAGAAAATACAAATTAACTGCAAAGCACAACTGATAATTAGTAATTTAATACCAAATGTAAAATAGATCAAAAAAAATTATACGTAAAGCATATCATGACCAGGACCCTATATGTCAAACCTAATAAATATCAAAGATGTCATCAAAATGCTTAGCCATAGCAATATTTAAAGGATATGTATTTACTGCAATACACTTGCTAATACAATTAAACTAATGTGCTCCTTCCAGTCGCACAGTTAAATCTGACTTTTGATGATAGCATTTGAAACTCAAGTCTCTAAACAAAGGGAGACTTGTATGATGTTAACAAAGTTCATACTGGACTTCTCGACAAAATTTACTGTGTGCATCCAACAAAATAGTGTACAGAAGTTACAGCACCAATAACTCACAAGCTCCGCCATCATAAATTGTTAATAGTTAAAAAAAAATGACAGTTTCCAAGTAAACATATCAAATGATGCATCTGACAACTGATACTACACAGATTAACAAGTATTTCCTTCCATGATAGATCATTGTTTGTATTGTTATTACCTTTATTAGAAAGTCATTTATGCCTTAATACTTGGCCCAATCATTTGGAACTGTCCCAGCCTTCCCTGCAAACTTAAAATATGCTATTGAATTTGGTGTTTCTCTACCAACTCTGGATGACGAAGCTATTCTAGTTTCTACTGAATTGGTGTTTCTATCTAAAACTGTGTGATTAGCTAAATGCTCTGGCAGCTAAACTTAAACTATGCTACTAATTTGGTGTTTCTATTGCAACTATGAATTATGAAGATATTCTACTATCATTCACTTGCATTTTATATCTAAAACTTTGTGTGATTAGCCTAAATGATCTGTCATCTTTATTAGAATATTGTAATGTCTCTTTAATGGTCATCTTAATTAGTCTTTAGTTTATTAGGTAGTTTCTATTTTTGTCTTTAGTTGACGATTGTTTCTTTTAGAAACATCGTCTTTGTAAATCTATATAAGGAGCTTTCATCTCATCTATTTAATACAACATCGATTTACCATAACATGGTATCAGAGCAGGTCGATGAGATTTCATAAAATTTGACAATTTTTTTAAGAAAAATTTGAGCCTCTTTTGATCTGAAATTTTTTTCCATTTTTCAATTTTTTAAAATAAAAATTGTTTGAGGTATTTTATGAAAATATTGTGGTTCATCTTCGAAGATTTTTGCTGAAAATCGCAAGCCTAGTCGAGGGTTTTGATTGCGCAATTTCTTGGTTTGAGCAAAAGTCTCTGATTTCTGAAGGTTGCATGTAGTTGCATGTTGCTTACATATATTGTTTACCACGCAAAGTGTCGTGTTTTGCCGCATGAAGGTTTCTCTTATGGGTTTTCATAATTTTTTCCCTTAAAAAATTTCTGATGGGTTTTCATAATTTTTTTCCCTTAAAAAATTTCTGATGGGTTTTCATAATTTTTTTCCCTTAAAAAATTTCCGACGGGTTTTCATAATTTTTTCCCTTAAAAAAATTCTGATTCTGTAATTCGCAAAGTTGCGTGGGATTCTTTTGTGGGATTTTACTATTTTTTCCTAAGAAAAAAAACAATGATTTGTAATCTTGGGTTTGGCGATATTTTCCTCAAAAATCATGACTTTTTGCAGTCTATTTTGGGGGGTTGTGCTCTTCTACAAATATTTGTAGGGTTTGCCGATTTTTTCTCAAAATCGTGGCAGCTGTTCAGACAAAGAGATCAGAGATTTGGATGAATTGTTGCATTATTCCTTGTCTTTCAAACTCCCAAATGTTTGCCACCAAAGAAGAAGCTAGAGTGTGAGACTAATTTTCTCCTTGAATATGTCATACCCAATATTGGTTTATGCAAACAATCACTTTTGAACATAGTAGCCAGAAACCCCTCAGTCCCTCCTTGGGCACACATATCCCCGTATCCAATTTGGATACATATCTGATACGGCTCGGATACACTTTGAATATTGCACTCATGTCTGCCCAAAAACCCTTGATTTTCCAACCGCACTGAATACTATGTGATTTGATTCTTTTAAAATTTGACGTAAATCTTCCCAAAGTAAACTTCAAAAAACTTCGTTCATGCAATTCTTAATTCATTTTTTTGGGTATAAACAACACCTACACCAAATGAGAAAGACAAATGAAATGCTCTTCTATCTCAGCGACCCATTTTTACATAAACTAACTTAATTATTTATGTAGCATTTATGTGTCTATATTGGTTTTGAAGTAATGAAAATCTCCTCTAATAACTTAGGAAACTATGTTAAATATATGCGTATGCATTTTCTATTAATGTCGTATCCAGCCATATCCATATTGGGGGTCTAAAAAAATTGCCGTGTCCGTATCCGATACTATATCCGTATTTGTATCCGTCTTTGTGTCCATGCAACTTTGCTTTTGAAGAGTGACAAACTAAAGAGACTTCTTCAAGATTTTCAGAGCAAATCCCACATACTACAACATATGGGTCTCCCACAGCCATAGTAAAAAGTTGGACAGCTCTTAGAATATGAATTGATTATATAGCCTGAAAGATAATCATTAAGAATTTGTATCCACGTCCAAGGATAGCTGGCTTGTCAAAGGTTGGGCCCTTGCCCAGCCTATTCTTCTTCATGGAGCGAAATATTTCACTTGACCAAAGGTTGAGATTTTGTGGAGAAGAAGTGGATATGTATAGTATCAAGAAGTAATTTCAAGACCCAAATGAGAAAAACAAAAATCGAAAGTGCAGGGATCCACAATAGATGGATTCAAAATTTTCAATTCATTTGCGGAAAATTGTCTATTCCCCTCAAATTGATTCCATCCCTAGTGATCAACCTGGTCTCCATTTACCAGTTTTAACATAATAAGCATTTGACAAAGTTGTATCTCAAATTCAGCCACCATCAAGTTGGTATGGGGGAGGAAAACATAGAAATCAACATTCAAAATGAAACAAGTTGTGTACAACTGCTTAGTTCTTCCATTTGGTGTGTGTGATATACCACTTAATTTCATGATACTGATGAATAATGTATTGAAGACGTTCATAGATTCATTTGTGATAGTGTATCTAGATGGAAAATTGGATTTTACTACTACTCTGAGAAAACATCTAACCCTTTTGAAGCAAGCTTAAAAGGAAAATATGTCTCTGTGCAGCATAAAGAAGTGTGAGTTTGCAAAGCAATTACTTATCTACTTATTGTACGTGGTTCAAGGAGAAGAATTGAGAGTGAATCCAACCAAAGTGGTGATACCACAAACTAGACCACACATAAAAGTGCTACAAAAGCAGAAACTTTATTGGAAAATCCAATACATGGACAATTTGATTTCTAATTCTTTGTTCTGCACAACAGTATACCCCTTGCATTCCATTATATATGGTAATAAGAATTTCCTTTGGCTAAGGAACATACAAATACTTTTTATACTTTGAAATGAAAAATCAACCAGAGACAAATTCTTGTGTGAGATTAATGACAAAGATTCATAATCAAAAAAACTTAACCACACAAGCATGTGTTGCAGTGTTAAGAGACCAAAAGTGATGTAACAAAAACCAGAAATGATACGTTAATTCAAATTCAAATTCAAATTAATGATTGATTAGGTGGGACAAATTGCCTATTGGCTCTATTTGTACAGCTATCAACACTAGACATAAGGATAGGCCTGCCCATAATATAATAACTTAATAGATATAATAATAATAATATCAATTACCCAAAGATATACCACCGCATCAGAAGTTCAATGAGTGAGACCAGACAGGTTTTACACTTCAATATATCCCCTAAAATACAACTTGAAGGACCAAACGAAGGTGGAGTAAACATGCCAAAGCTTCCAAGGAAAAGGCCATTTCTTGCCCTGTGATGATGTAATGTCCCCTGTTTGAGATTGCCCTAAAATCAAAAGTTTCATAAAAAGAAATGAAACATAATTAGAGTTATAATTTTACCAATTAAAATGCTTTAAGCAAGAAAAATCCTGATTTAGGTCCTGCAATCATGTTAGATATTATTGAAAATATAATTCATAAGACCAATTTATTATATTATGGTTACAGCTTAATAACAAATAATTGCATATATAATCAGTTGCATTAGTAGTCATTTGTAATAACATTAGAATATATTGAACTTAATAAATAGGCAACATACTTAAATATAGTAATCAACCATATTGAAGAGTTGAATGAGGCAACACAATAGGGTGCCCAGAACATCCCTCATCTAAGCCCAAGGGCGTGACTTAGCACCCCTTGGCCCCAAGCAGCAGCCACTTTGGACATCCACCATCGGGTGGTCTACTCAATAGGGGGGGCTATTTCTGCCTTCCCTATTCGTGCTACTTCGTTAGCCCCCGTATAGGTGTGTCCACCATTAGTCAACGCATAAGTTGGAGAGGAAGCTGCAACAGAGCGCCCAAAACATCTCATTCAAGCCCAAGGGTGTGTCTTTGCACCTCTTGACCCCAAGTGGTAGGCACATTGGACATCCAGCATGGGGTGGTCTACTTAGAAAGAGGTTAAAGGTTCTGTCTCTGCTCTCCCTCTTGCACTCCCTTACTAACTTTGTCATGATTGATTGCAGCAATAGACTAGATATCGCATATTACTGCCTATATCTAATATATAAGAGGTTATGTAAATATATTATCATGTTGTATACATATTATTGCATATGTGATAATTATGTATAGAAACATTATCATGTTGTATACCAAAAAGGTAATTGAATACCAGATCGCTATATAAAATTGTTGATGATTTGATCTAAGTGTTTTTAGTTGTGTGCAGACTTTATGTAAGGTAGCTCTCATCTGGTTGGATCTTGCTTCTTCATGGTTCGTGGCCTCCCGCCCATCTCCACCGTTGGATGTTGCATATATGCATTTCTTCGGGACCAGCTTGAGCTCCCCGACATATCCCTTGATTGGGCCTGGGTTGGATATGATTCCACCTTGTTTCTACGATTTCACAATTTCTCGGAAAGGCTACGCGTGCTCAAAGCACATAGGAAACTTTCTCCTTTACCCTCGATGAGGATCTCACAAAATCCCAGGTCACAAAACTTAAACAGGCTAGACCCCTTGTCGCTGTTGCATGGCGGGACGGCAAGTGGGACGTGATCAGAAATCTTAGGGCGGTGATTCGAGACAGCTTCCCCCCTGGTTGGGAGGCCAAACCAGCGGTTACGGCTACGGCCACTACATGACGCTCCAAGCGTCAAGAGACAGTGTGTATCCCAATGGTTCAGGCTTTACAAGTTGGATGCTGGAACTGTAATGGTTCAGCTTGGTCCTCACCCGATCTTCTTCTGGATGCTCTGGATTCATCAGATTTATTATTCCTCAGTGAGACTCATGAGAGCCTTGTACGACCTCTTTCCATGTTTGTCGGTTATCATTGAATTTCACCATTTAGGAGCGAGACTAGGAGTTTGGGTGGGGTCCGCGGTTCAGGTGGGGTTGTGTGTCTTGTTAGGGGCCGACTTCGGGGTTTGGTCTATGTTGTCCTTTCGAACGCCTCCACTAGATTCATGTGGGTCCGGCTATGTCGTACGACCGCATGAATCAAAGACATCTTCTTTGGGATTTGTTACTTCCCTCCGGCATCGTCCCCCTATGCTATACACAGTGACCTTGAAGGGGACCCCTTCTCTGACCTTTATGATAGCATCACTCAATTTTCTACGGCTGGGGAAGTTCTCCTCCTAGGGGATTTCAATGCTAAGACTTAGATGGCACAGACTCCCCTTCACAATAGGGCACAATAGGGTGGCCGACTCTCTTTACATTGAGGATTTGGATCTGGTTCTTATGGGGCTACACAGGCTCTCTGAGGATGCGGATGGTCCCCTGACCGAGTATGGCAAACATCTTTTATAGCTCAGTGAGTCTTTGGATCTAGTGGTCCTTAATGGGCTATTGTGTTTCCCTGGATCACACTTACTCACGTGTAGGCCTCATGGTGGGGGGGCTAGCGTAGTGGATTATGCTCTTTCCCGATAGTCCTTCATGCCCTCCATTAGCCACTTCTCCAT
>MU227783.1:1504151-1541299 GCA_018584345.1 Thuja plicata | reverse complement strand
ACGTACCCTTATTGCCCTCCTCCACAGTTCCCCCAAATTTTCCTGGCGTACGCTCTTCCCCCGACATACCCCCCTCCCCCCTGAGCTTGATCATGGTTCCTTGGTTTCCCATACCTCTGCACTTTATGACGTCCCATGTCAGCACCCTTTCCAGGTCGCACCCCCCCTCATTGTCACCTTTTCTCGTATACCACTATCAGGGAGGCAATCAGAGCTATGAACTCCAGCAGGGCGACTGATGAGGAGGGCTTTCAGGCCAAGCTCTTCAAGCATGGTATCACAATTTTGGGGTCCTATCTAGATGATCTCTTCAACCTTGTTGTTTGCACAGGCTTCCCCTCCTCTTGAGCGCACCACATTATCCATCTGATCCACAAGGCAGGTCCTGCCTCGGGCCCTAATAATTACAGGACCATCATGGTTGGACATACATTCTCCAAGCTTTATGCCACGACTCTTCACATTATTCTTTCGAGAGAGTTGGATCGTCGTAACATCTGTGCCAAGGGGCAAGCAAGTTTCAGATCAGATTATCAGACTATGGATCACATATTCACTCTTCGGGGCATTATTGAGGAGGCGCATTTTCGCTCCTCAAAGGTATATTGTTGCTTTGTGGACTTCCGCAAAGCCTTTCTTTGTCCGGAGGACGACCCTTTTTCAGAGGCTTCGGGATATCGATATCTCAGATATTCTTTTGGCGGCTATCATGAGACTTTACGGGACAATTTTGGGTCGTCTCAAGACCCAATCTGGATTTTCAGACTTCATACGAAGCACCATTGGGATTAAGCAGGGTTGCCCTTTGTCACCTACTCTTTTCGGTATCTACATCGACGAGCTAGAGAGGTATCTTCAGGAGCATACTCATCATGGGGACGGTTGCCTTCTTCACCGGGTTCTGGTTTCTAATCTGCTATTTGCGGATGATATCGTTCTTTGAGCCTCCTCTTCGGAAGGTTCACAGAGACAATTGGACGGTCTTGCGTCCTTTTGCGAGTTGCGACACTTGACAGTTAATTTGGGGAAGACCAAGGTGATGGTCTTCAACACTCATAAGACCTCACCTCCATTTCTTCTTTAGGGGGGTGGAGGTGGAGATCTCGTCCTCATACATATATCTAGGCGTCAAGTTTACTGGGCCACGGTTTACCATGAGACCCGCCCTTTAGCCACAGATAAATAAGGGGTCTGGTTCGTTAGCCCTCCTAGAGAAACAGTGTTTCCGGCACCATTTCCAGGACACCTTGTCCAAAATGACTCTTATGGATACATTTATCAGACCTATTGTCCTCTATGGCTCAATGGTGTGGGGTCCTTTGTTAGATTCTGAATGGGCCTCTGTTGAGCGAGTTCAGACTCTCCTCCTTCGTCGCATTATCAGGTGCAAGCAATCCATCCCGCACAACATTATTCTTACAGAGTTCGGGGTGCATCCCTTTAGGCTTGAGGTCATATTCGATCTGGATTGGTACCTTCACCGCATTTGAGGCTTTGCTGATTCGGGTGAGGCGCGTCGAAGATGCCCCTACCTTACCTACTACTCTTCAGAATCTATCGTTGTTTCTACTGAGTCTTCAGGTCGGGCTCATGGATGGTTTGCTGAGACTTCGGCCCTCCTTGGGTCTATTGGGATTGCTATCGATCACCTCCCTCCCTTCCAGTACTCTCTCGATGCTCCCCCCATCTTCCCCCTCGTCAGGAGTTGAATAGGTGCATCAGAGATGACATTTAAAAGCAGTTCATTCATACTATTTGGGTTAACCCCCACACGGGGGTCTTTGTCTTAAGATGGCCTTCTACGCAGAAAACTTTCTGGACCTAAAGGACGGACTCATTGTTCGCCCTTCCTACTTATCACACCACTAGGCACATTCCCTCAAGATCCCCCTTGGCTCCTTCAGAGTAGCATCGCATCGGCTTCATTGCAAGATCGACCATCATATTGAGAGAGGGCACATGATTTGTCATCTTTGCAACACTGGGGAGGTGGAGTCTGAGGATCACTTCAGCTTTCGTTGTCCTATATATTACGAGATTAGGGGGAGGTTTTGTTGCCTCTTTAGGGAGGCGCGGTCGCTCTCCACCTTCTTCAGATATACGGACCAGAGATGCATTGCCCTTTATTTTCAGGAAGCTCCAAGGCTTCGCGAGCGCACTCTCCAGCACCATCACCCAGCGACGCCTCCACCCTGTCAGCTTATTACTTCCTTTTTTTCACAGGGATTCATTCAACTCGTGATACCAAGCGTCAGTTGGGGCCCGCCACTTATTCTAGGTCTGTGAAACCTAGGCAGAACTCTTTTCAGTAGCAACCATCCTCATCCAGGATTACTCCGAGGCGGCCCACAATTCAGACTAGTCCTACTAATTATCCTTCAGTTCGGAAGTTTTACACGGCGATTCAGAACCCTTAATTGGGCCTGGGAGGTTTTCATCATTTTTCCATTGGACTCATTAGACTATTTTCCTTTGAATCCCTCTTTCTATTTTATTTCAGTTGTTGCTTTCTTCTTTGGGCACTGTTTTGTGTCCTTGCTACGGGCAGGCTCCTTACTGATGTACTTGGCAGTCCCTTTGACCCTTTGTGGTCTTTTGTTGGACATTAATAGATTTATCTTCTCTTACCTCCTTCGATCTTCCATCGTTGATCCCTTTGTAAATATTGTAGACTGATTTCTTCTGTATTATATTTATTATTCATACCCAAACTTGATGATTCCTTATGTCCATTTCTCTTCCTCCATGATGTCTTGGATCCCCATTTCTTATTCCATTTAAATCTCCATATCTAATTTGAGGAGACACGTCTCTTTGAAAAGAGGTATCCCTTTAAATGATCATGTCTCCTTGTTGCTGCCCTTTGAGGGTAAATAATTGCTATCCTCTATTAGTGACTGCTTTATACTTACTAATTCCTGTCTTCACTAATAGACATTTTGATTGTTAGTTTTTTGTTGTCTTGGTCTTACATAGAATCACTGTCTTATTTTATATTTAGTCGCTGCTATGTTAGAATTCTCTTTAATTGTTGCCTTTGTGAACCACTATTTTTCCTATGACGTGAGCAGTCAAACTTTTATTTGTATGCCTTTTACCTTGGGTGCCGATAGGGGAGTCGACCAAGAAGAGTTTAACAAAAGAAAAATAAATTCCTCCTTGGAAGCAGTAATAGAATTGGTAAAGTCGGCCACCATTTGATAGAATAATTTAATTATAACTTTCATGAAGGCCCTTTTTTCCTCAATTTTGTGGGGCATGACAAATGATAGCTTAAAATACCATGCAACTCTGACAAGCTAGTGAACATTGACTTAACAAGTTGCTTCATGAAGATGTCAAATATATAGTGATTAATCTACACAAATTTGAAATGCAGCATACCCTCTTGAATGCATTGGCTAATGTAGTGTTGAAGAACCTCAATATGGCTTCTCCTAGAATTCAAACCATCTTTTGAGAGATTATTATTTTTCAGCTTGTGAAATTGGCTTCAAGGGTTTCTGCAATTTGGGCTCAGAGAATTGCAAATTATTTAAATGCTTTCAGCACTTAGGACTGGTGAAATAAATCCAACAATTTGTGCATTCAGAGATTCAAACAAGAAAATTGGGATTTGTTTGTGCTGAGTGGAGGGTTCAAATTGTTTTATTTCTTCCATAGAAATGAGCTGATGGTGTTAGAAATCTGATTGCTACAATCTTCATACATTGGCGTGGGGATTCTTCACAATGAATGCCCTTTGATATAGGGGACCACGGCATTAATGGACTGAGTTTGCTGAGGGATTAGAAGGTGTTAACAGTCTAGCGCTACCACTTGTTCAGCTACCTCAGCCTTATATATATGTGGAACAAAAATCACAGCCTTCATGTAGGAGAATCGAACAGCTGCAACTATATTCTTTTCCAGGTTCTTTACCATAAAATATCAGTAGTAATTGCATATGTAACTAGTTTTCCTTGAAGGTTTGCTAATAAATTGAAGGAATGTTTTCAAGGTTTGGTTCCATAATTTCCGTAGTATTAGCTTGTGTCTATCATGTTCCATTTATTGTTCAAAAACCAAAAAAAACACAAATTTCAATAAAAACAACATTTCAGTAGCAGTGGTTTGAGTTAGAGCCACCGGGGCTTTTTCATATGCCTCAATTTAAGACAACACAATTCCTTCTGCATCTTGCCAAAAACATTGAATAGGACCAGAACCAAGATGAAACACACATCCAAAAGGAGACTTCATCTCATTCACGTCTCTTTCCTAATTGACATACTAGAAAACTTCATCATCACATGTAGAGGACATGTTAGTAACCTGATTGTACCTCAATATCCTCTCCAGTACTGCCCAATGACTCTCCTTAAGCTCATCCATAGTGCTATCTATATAAAGCATGATCAACTTGTGGTGTAGAACATTAAGTTATCAACTTAAATAATATGGGGAAAAGGCTGACTTACACATTCATGTTGAAATTCTTCAAAAAAAAGAAGTGCATGCTTTGTTTGTGAATTGGAGATGCCTTAATACAACTACAATATATAAATAGCAAACGGTACAGTAAATTAAGCTCTGTCATCTTGATTGTCTTCGAGAATTCAGCCTCAAGACAATCAATCGATGAAGTACTATCCCCTTGCAATAATTAACCATCAACCTAGAGAGCCACAATCAAAATATGACCATCTACATTCACCAAATAAACCTAGTGTTTGTTAAGCCCATGGTATACAAAGAATATATCTATCTTTTCATACCATGCTTTGGAAGTCTACTTTAATGCATTGAGTGACTTCCAAACCTTGAACACTACCTTAAAACCACCATACTGAACAAAATCCTGTGGTTGTTTCATAGTTGGGGAGGAACTCAAGAATCTTTAGTGAGAAGTGAAATACGGTGTAAGAATATAGGGAAAGATAGAAGCTTAAAAATCAAAATTGGTCAATACTTGGAAGCGCAGAGCAAAAAAAACCATCTTGAGCATACACGAAGATTCTTTAAAAAAGAGAAAGCTGACTAAGCTAACTGATAACAGGTTTACTGGGAATGAGTTGGAAATTCTTTGGATGTGTGGAAAAATACAACCAAGGTTGGATTATGCCAAGTTCATTTTTGTTGTAAAAGGAATATAGGATCAGCAAGGGAGATTTTAAAATATGATGGACAACCTCTATTAATGTTATTAGTTCACTCCTGACTAAATACAACTAATAAAGCTATGGTGAAACTGACAACTAAAGGTTGAAGGGGACTCAACACTAATAATTGAAGCAGCCAAAAGGAGTCATACAATGATTAACAAATATCATTTAGAAAATTAAGATGGAATCAAAGAATTTCAAGATGTCGAACAAACATCTGAGGACAGGAAATACCATAGCAGATCTCATAGTCAATTGTAGATGGAATATTAGACAAGTTGACGAATACTTATCATTTTATCTACATGACAATAAAGAAAATCTCAAAAGATTGCATCAAAGAAAAAGAGTTTCCTCTTCATTAAAATTTAATAGCTATAAAAATCAAGATAGAAAAGAACAAAGACTGGTCTACCACCATCAACCATTATAATGTGGTGCAAGTTGTAATACTTGTTTTACATGAGAGAAATATAGTTGGAATCTTAAGTGTACAATGCTGGCTTAATACCTCTTTTCTTGTAAATGTTTTGTTGTTATTCATGAAACATTAAAATTTAAAATTAGATCTAGCATAAAAAATGAGTGTAAAAGAAAATAGAACTGATATTTCAGACCACAATTTCTGGCCCATTTATAGGGGGGGAAATGACTTATAACCACAAATTAGATAAAGATAAAGATAAAGATAAAGATAAATCTATTAATGTCCAACAAAAGACCACCAAGGGTCAAAGGGACTGCCGAGAGAAACAAAGGGGGCCAGCCCACAGCAAGGATACTAAACAGCATCCAAAAGAAGCAACAAGAATAGGAACAAAACAAAGCAAAACAAGGGGAGGTGGGGGGGAACCCCTAGAGCCCCACTAAGAACCCTGAACAGCAGCGAAGAACTTCAGCACAGAAGAATAAACCACAGGGTAAGACGGAGCTCTGAGCCGCCTTTGGGTAGTCCTGGAAGATAAAGACTTGTGGTAAGAACTCGTCATGGACCTCACAGACCTAGGACAAGGGGCAGTGACAAGCTGACGCTTGGTGTCGCGCGCCAAGTGAAGCCCGATGAAGGAGGTGATGAGCTGACAAGACTGAGGTGTCACAGGTTGCCAAAGCTAGACCGTGCGGTCCCTGAGCCTAACGACTTCCTAAAGATAAAGAGCAAGGCACCTCTGGTCCGTGTACCTAAAGAAGGTGGAGAGCGACTGTGCCTCCCTGAAGAGACAGTAAAACCTCCCTCTAATCTCGTAGTATAAAGAGCAGCGGAAGATAAAATGCAACTCAGACTCAACCTCCCTGATACTGCAAAGCTGACAAATCATGTGCTCTCTATCAATCTGATGGTCTGTCTCTAGGTTATATAGAGCTTCTTATATAACCTAGTTCCATTAAAACAAGAGGTAGGAGGATTCCATATTACAGTACAACTTGGAGACAAAAATGCAAAGTTCTGAGACTTGGACTCAGATCGGACTCGGCAAGGCTGACTCAACTCGACTCGTGACTAAGCAAAAAAACTCGGCAAAGTGAAAAAACCCTTGAAATTTAGAGATTTTTAAGGATTTAAAACTGGTTTCATGCACCCATTATTGAATAAAGCTTAAAGACACAATAACATCATCAAATAGAAGCTAATTTGATTGCATCCATAAATATACATCAATCACATAAGTACAAATGCAAACTAATACATTGACAACAATTAATACACTGACAAATAACCAATATTATCAAACACAACAATAGGCATTTTATGTCGACTACATCATCCCCTCAAAAAGAAAAGTCATCTTCCAGACAACAAGTATACATCAAGTAATATCCAGGAAGACTAATGACAAGAATGTAGATAATGACTCGTACTGCGCAAACTCAAAGTTGCAGTGTACTTCAAAAATAAAACGGGGGTTCGGGGGCAACACCCCCAACGGGGTCAAGGGGCAATGCCCCTTGCGAGGGTCTGGGGGTAGCACCCCCATCAAGGTCAAGGGGCAGCACCCCCAGCAAGGTCGAGGGGCAGCCAAAAACAGCAAATTAGCACCTTTAGAACCACATAAAACTCCATAGAGTGCATCATTTCCTTTAATTTTTAAGATGCCAAAACAGTACTCATAAAGCCCAAAAATGCAATTTCCAAATCTCTTCCTGCCAAATCTCTTACTTTTCGAACAAAGCACACGTAGGGAAGGGTGGCATTCATGTAGTGGTACAACGTACAGCTCGATAAAAACAACTTAAAGAATTCATTTTTATTTTTTTTTTGCAAAAAAGAAGACTGTCGTTGGCCGAGTCCCATCATCAAGACTCAGCAAGTCGCCTGCCTGACTCAGCCAAGTCTGAGTCAAAGTACCTATGCTTCGGCAGGGACGACTCAACTCGCCACTCGCCCAAACTCGGCGAGTCATGGCAAGTCTGGGAACTCTGCAAAAATGCATAGCCATACCCACTATTGCAAAGATTTTAATTATTTTCAAATTATGTATTAATAATTTGAAAACAATTAAAAAATTTCTACTCCTTGAGCTTTCTATCATCCTGGTGATGAATCACAAAATCAGGGATAACTTTAAGAAACCCCCCTCTAGAAAAATATATAAAATCCTGGCGAATCTTTCATTTTATTTTTAAAAAAATTAATTCCTATTGGCGAATCTCTCAAGTTTTTGGGAAAACAAATTATTTGTATTGGCGAATATTTTTTAATCACAATTTTTTTGTAGAAAATATTGGCGAATCTCAAACAATAACAAAAATTTCATTAATGACCATGGAAAATAATTATATTTAAAGAAAAAAGAGTTCTTATAGAAAATTGTTAGGCTAACTATGAAAATAGTTGATGGGTTTAAGGGAACTCTATAGTATCTAGTTGCTACCATTTATTTAAAATATAATCAAATAATCCTCATTGTATTGTGTGAGATAAATGTATCGTTATTTTTATTATTATAATAGGACCCAAAATTTCTTCAGTGTCATTGATTTATCAACAATCCAAAGGAAATATTAGCCCTGATAAGCGTTACAAATAAGACACTAACATTTTGCCTCATGGAATATAAAGAAGATCACTAGATTATATTTTAAATCAATAATGACAACTAATATTGGTGCCACAACCCTACTATTACTAACAGTTATGATATATTATTGGTGAATTAATTTAGATTTCTATAATAAATGATAAAATTTAGGCGAATTGAATCTAACCATCTATCAAATATTAGGCGAATATTTGAGTTCAAATTTTTAATAAAATAAATTATTTGGCGATTTAAATATTTCTAAAATAAAATTTTGTAAAAGTTTGGCGATTTAGGTCGCCTTAAATCTTGAATTATTAACCAAATTTGGATTCTCAAATTTCAAAAATTAGCCAATTGGTGAATATTAGCCACTAAAAAAATCACTGCACAAAATGTGATCCCAAAACAAAATGTGATCCGAAATGTTGATGCAAGAAAACATACACAGTCTAAACCTGAAGCAACAGCAATCACTTCTATGGATTGTGGAAAACTAATATTCTTAATCCTAAGTAACATTCAATGAATTTGGAGGTCTGCAATCAGCATTCTACATCATCCTCCTATACCCTTTGGTAGTGTACTTTCAGCTCATTGAGTACACATGAATGGTATAAAATCAACCTATAATTTTATGGACTAACTTATGTGTGTTCATTTTGAATAACATAATTAGAGTGTCCAACTAGTTTCTTTCATCAATATCATTCTCAGTTGTACTTAGTGCATTCCACGCTCATATTATTGTAATTCTAGATGGTAGTACAGCCAAAGTGTTGTGCATTTCATGTTCAAGATATTGTAAAACCAGATGACATCATTGGTTGATGCATTTATCGTTGAAGGTCTTCGTTGGTTCAGCACTAGACCACTTTGCACTTCAAGCCCATTTTGACATTGATTAGATCCACATGTAATCAGCCATTTTGGCTTGTTCAGCTTCTGTTGTAATCTGCCAGCGGCTCTGCATTATCAACGCATACCAAAGAGGGTTGATTTAAGTCAGCTTTGTTGCATGCTCTGGTCAGCTTGCCGCCTTTACATTCTAGCAGTGCATTAATCTAGATACAGTGTGTGTTGTCCAAACATCATATGCTCTCAACTTTCCCACACTAGAAACATGGTGATCAAAAAGTGCACGGACTTGTATTTACATTTTCTATATTGGAAACTAATAAAAATGGTGCGGGGTTGTTACAAAAACCAAAATCTATCTACTTAAGAATCATATCCAAAAGGTGTAGAGTGCCATCAAATTCTAACTCCATTAATTTAAGCTGTCCAAAATAATATTTGAGGTGTACATAGCTATTTTACCATTGTGGATTACAGGTGAAAAGAATTCAAAAGATGTTTGCAATCGACAGAGAACGAGGAGCCTTTGGTCACAAATTTTGTTTATTCTATTTTTACATTGATGGATTTTTTTTATTATAGAAGAAGCTGAATGGCCTATAATCATTGTAAATGTTTCAACAATGTTTCATGATTATGCAAAAGATGTATCCTAACGGATATTATATGGCTTTCTTGATCCAGGATGTACACCATAAGGATATGTTTTTATTACTTTTTTTGCCTTTAGTAGATAAGGAAATAGGAAGCTGCTTCAGTACTCAATTTTATGAGCTGGCCAGAAGAATGATTTTTCTAACTTCACAAAAAGAAAGATTTAAGATAAATTTATCCATGGTAACAGGTTCTCTCAAAGCACAACATTTAAGTACAAAATTCAGATCCACGTATAGAAAATAGGAAGTTGCTCAGTACTCAATTTTGGGAGCTGGGTAGCAAGAAAAATTATTTTAACTTAACAAAGAGAAGAATTTAAGGTAAAATTGTCCACATGATAACAGTTTCTCTCAAAACAATAATTCACTGTAAAATTCAAATCCACATATACTAACTAGTTTCCTCTTTCATAAACCAAATACATAGACGGATAATACACAAAATATGCATGTGCTCCAAACATAGATTTTCAACTTGTGCATCTTATAAGCAGCTCAAAGGACCTCACATAAAAGGTATGCAAATATATTCAGAGGATTATTTAAAGTATCTAAATTGAAGAACTACTTACACATAACAATCAGCATAAAACGGAGTTTCATTAAAAAAGCACTTGTGAAAAAAAAAACTTAATCTAAAGTATATCGCCAAATAGCTGACCTTTGATTACTTGACCACTGCCAAGTTCGAATTCGATTGGATCTCCCCTCTCAAAGCTCGAATCAAAAACCGTCCCATCTGTAAGAGACCCCTGAAGTACAGGTCACATTTCAGACATAATTGCAATCTTTAAAACTTCCAGTTTCCAATCAATAATACCAATTGAATTAAAAGTAAGGCCCATAGCATGCAATGCAAAAATCCATTATTCAGTTACAGTCCTTCAATGTCGTAAAAGTCCACTTTTGGTATACCCTCCTTAAGGCTTATCAAAGTCACACTTTCTCAAGTTTAAAATTGCTACTCAAGGAAAACATAAACAATATCAAGACTACAAAGCTAAAGACTGTGATCCCAAATACTTGATGGTGAAGTTCTTATCTGGTTGTTTTCCAGTTGGTTAATTTTGTAGCAGCAATGCTATAGGTGATCAAGATTTTCCTAGAGGAATTCAAATAGCTACCACAAGTACAGTATAGCTTGCTACAGGTGTCAATAGACTGCTATTGGGAAACAACAGTTTGTTACAGGTGTTAGCATGACTCCAAATTAGCATGAGATCATTAAGGAGAGAAATAGAGAGTATTGTCCTCTGCTAGAAATGTTAACGGGTGTGATCCGTATTGCTTGCAGCAATGCTATAGAAATCAAAACATTAGGATAGCAAGAGTATGTTTGGACATTGATCCTACAAGCAACTTGACAGTGATTCAACACACAGTCATGCTGCACATGTAATCAAGCCCATGCATATCTTCATGGCTGCTGACTAATACTGCACATGTAGTCAAACCCCTGCATATCTTCATGGCTGCAGACTAATCCTAAGTGAGTCGTAGCAACTGGTAGCTTGTTTGAAACAAAAGAGAATGAACAAAAGCAGTTTGTGTTGCATAGGTGGCTAGATATTGGTTACATGTCTCTCTTCCACTATGGATTGACATGAATACACCTATCTTATGTGTTTCTGGTGAGCTGTCTAATTAACCCCGGGCCATGACAGCTAGGTTATTCCTCTTGGTGGAGGAATCTCCCCTTTGACCTTGATGTCAAGGTTGTTATGATATGTTTGGTGGTTGCTTCATTTACCTGTGTGAGTGAGTTGGTGTTCATTGCTGGTGGACTGATTGTGAATGGCTACATGGATGGCTATTGTCTTTCAAGGCAACAGTCCATATTCCGAAGACAGGACAGTCGGAAGACGTGGTCATTGCCATTTCCAAGATAGCTGTTGATCTTCCTTGGTAAGGAAAACATAGAGGAATAAAATAAGACTACCAAGACAAATGCATAGTTAGTCGATGGGCTGAAAAAAGGCAATTTCAAAGTGTAACGACTGTGAAGAAGAATGAATAAGGTTTCCCGTGAATTGCAGGGATAGATTTTAGCCCCAACAAGATCATTATTTGTCAATCTCCTTATACTGACACTGTCATAGTTGAAGAGATGTTAATGTGCATATCATTTCTAGAGTTTTTCACCTATCAAGTTTTCTCCAAATGAAATCCATGTTGTACAATTTTGTTCATTGTGTGCCCTGGTGTTTTATTTTTGTTTCTTTTATTGATTTTGCACAGTTAATACTGCTGCGCGATACTAAAATGTGATCGTGCAAGTTACTGAAACTTGTGTCAAATAGGTTAACTTAGCAATATCCATTCCTGATGCAGCTCAAGGGTTATAAGTTTAGAGGCTTATGGGTCACAAAGTGATTCAAATGTACAATGATGTTAGCACTGAATGTTATTTGAGAAATAAAACCATCAAGTCCCTAGATTTGGATTATTAGAGATGGAGCATGCTATGATATTTTAACCAATTTCATTTCATTTTACAGTTACATTGAAGAAAGAAAGAAATTATATTAATGTCCACAAACAACCAAGAATAAGTCAAAGTGCACTGGAACATAAAAGTGTTACAATAGAAAGTACTAGATTAGACTTAAAGCAAACCAATAAAGCAAGAAAAACAAAGATACATACAAACGGGGACAGATCTAAAATAGTGAACTGAAAACAAGTACAAGCTATGCCACAATGTTTGTGTTAGTGTTCAAGCTCTGTGAAGAAAAAAATAAAAACAAATTGATCAACTAATAAAATTCAAAAAAAGTTACTATATTTAAATAACATTAAATTTAAAGTTAATATTATTTTTAAAATATTATAAGCTAATAATACTTTATAAACTATAAATATAATAAATGTTTTACGTTAAAACCTAAAGTAAACCAAAAATAAAGATTTTTATCGAGTTGCGGGGATGCACAACTCAACAGTTTATTCTGGAAATAACAACAAAATCTTTGAGAATGCTGTGATTTCAGATCACCATTTCCATTCACATTTACATCACGTTTCTTTGACATTGCATGGAAATACAATCGGTTTTCAAGCATAAAGAATCTCATCAGCTAGGCAAACAATTTATAGCCTGACTTGGATGCAAAATCTTGGTTTGGATGAGGATGCAACGGCAATCAACCAATCTTTATAGTTTACCCCTAGAGATGGAGAATTTGAGGCAGAATTTTGCCCTCCACAAACAAATCATCAGCAGATATGACAATTTCTCAGTGGAATGAGATAAATAAGAGCCTTACTTTAGTAACACTTTGTTCAAGGATTCCCAAAGTTGGCCAAATAGTAGTGGTCTAGTAAAGAGCATATAGGTTGCACCTATGTTGGAGTTGTTGAAACTTGAGACCCTTTAGTAGGTTTGTGTTTTTGTCCTCATAAAAGTCCTTCCTATGCATCACAAAGAACAAGACCACACAAAAGCATTTGTCAAAAGGGTACAAAAGATCAATGTTGAATGTCAAAACAAGATGACGATGCCCTTACATCTCCTAGCATTTGCTTTGTCTCCAAAACACTATAGCTCAGAGGTATTTTGTAATATGCTGCCTTGTTTTGCCTTTGTTTTTTTGTTTTGTGTTTGCAATGGTTTTGAGATGATAAACAATGTGCAGATAATAAAGTAGCTTGCAGCAATTTAACTACTCGGAATATTGGCTAAATTAGTAAATATATGAAGCTGAAAACTCCAGATTTTATTTCTAAACTAAAAATACATTTTTCCCAAAAGTAAGAGCAACCTAGATCATTAAATAGCATTACATATCTAATTCAAACACACCCAAAAATGCAGCATTCAATTAGCTTGAGCTGATCAAGAAATTTGCAAGCTGTCCACTCCCAAAATGGATGCCAACCTCCAAACAATGCCAAAATGATAAAGGGGATTATAACAATATAGTTTCCACTCTAAGCGTCCCCAAACTGCTGAAGAAGACACCAAAACCCTAGCCAACCAGCTCTAGAAAGCTCAAGTCCCTTAGGTAATGTACGGCAAGCAAAAGAAATGAACGAACAGCAAACCCTTCCTCTTATTCTTCTTCAATCACTCTCTAAAAAACTGATATGCAATAAGCCTCTGTCAAAACTAAAATAAACTCCACAAGTATGCCCAACTGTGACCTCTGAGATGAAATCGCCAAGATAATCTCTAGATTGTGTCTTTCAATAGTGTAGAAAATGTTGTCTGTAAGGGGTTTCATCATCACAAACCTTGAGCTGAACCATTTCCAACTCCAAAACCACATAGGGTTTCGTCAGAGAGGTGAAATTACGGCAAGCAAAAGAAATGAACGAACAGCAAACCCTTCCTCTTATTCTTCTTCAATCACTCTCTAAAAAACTGATATGCAATAAGCCTCTGTCAAAACTAAAATAAACCACAAGTATGCCCAACTGTGACCTCTGAGATGAAATCACCAAGATAATCTCTAGATTGAGCCTTTCAACAGTGTAAAAAATGTTGTCTGTAAGGGGTTTCATCGTCACAAACCTTGAGCTGAACCATTTCCAACTCAGAACCACATAGGGTTTCGTCAGAGAGGTGAAATACCAGAAATAATAAACTAAACAAACCCAAATAAGAGCCCCAATCCTCCTTTTATAGCTTGTTTAGCTGCTTTTCCAAAAAAGCACCTTTTTGCCTTTTTGTTAATTTTCGAGAATGTTTTTTGCTTCTTTTTCATTGTTTTTTTTTTGAAAAAACACTTCTTTTTCTTTTTCGCTATTTTTTCGAGAAAGTGTATTTTGCTTTTATTTAAAAGATTTCCTCCCCTTTTTAACTCTCAATGTGGCATTAAATAAATCACATTTAATTTAATAAATAAAGGCCCATCCATTAAATAAATCAATTTAATTTAAATAAATAAAGCCCATCCATTAAATAAATCACATTTAATTTAATATATGGCCCCTATAGTTCCTTTACATAAATAAATTAAAATAACGATAAAGTTAAATCTTCAATTTAACTTTGTTAACTTAAATCTTACCATTATTTAATTTAAAGTCTCTGGATTATATCAAAGTCAAGATGATCATCAAAATTGGACCCACCATCAATACTAAAAATAGCAAGCATGCCAACTGACTTTACTAGTGCCCATAACTGACATACTAAAAATAGTAAGTGAGATAATTAACCCAAAAAAGCTCCAGAGAAAAGCGTTATGCTCATTCAACTGTTAGAATATGCAGTCACACCTGATATTGCTTCCAAGATTCCCTAACCCTAAACATTAGCCCACAGGAATACACTGGATAGGCTAATGACTCCACTAACCTAAATCAGCTTAGAAAAGGGACATTACATATTTTCTTTACCAAGAAGGGTGGCAATGTATAGTGATGACGAGGTTGTTGCTAGCTACAAGACTGCATAAAGAATATTCTCATATATAGATATCCAAAGTGTTCCCTTGTATGCGTCTAGCCACTTTATAACCTCAAATAATCATAATGTTTGTGTTATTCAAAACAAGTACAAAAAATTGTTAATGGTGTTGGAATCATTTGTCATTGCACCAAAACCTAGAACTATGAACGCCTAATACAAATGTCGGATTTAACCCAACCCACAGGAGGCGGTTAAGCCATGTCACGAGTCCCCAAGGAGGTGTTGACAACCAAGTCAGCAAACTCCCCCTCAATATTGATTGAGCCTTTAGCATCCACTAAAAGGAGACTCGAACACGTGACCTAAGGCTCTAATACCAATTGTTGGAATCATTTGCCATTGCGCCAAAAGTTCAAACTATCAATGCCCGATACAAACACTAGATTTAACCCGACCCATGGGAGGCAATCAAGCCATGCCACAAGTCCCCAAGGAGGTGCTAACCGCCAAGTCAACACATGAATGGTGGTACATATATGGACAAGGCTCTATTTACTTGCAACCTCTTCAATAAAATCCCTCTATCAAGTATGCATCTTTAATTTTTCAAATTTTTCATTTTTCATTCACTACTATGCATTATAGATTTATAATTTGTACTTTGTGTTTTATAATTATAGATGTCGTAAGCAAACTCAACATGTAATTTTTTCTTCAGCTGAGAGGAATCGAAATGCATACTCCTTTATCTAGTCGGTTAAGTGCAACTGATTGGGCACAAAGAAGTTGAGAATTTGGTCTTTGCATACTCCAACTTGTGTCTTTTGTCACATAACAGACCTAATTACAATGAGGGGGTGATGAAGAATTGGGTTCTAGGTCGGGTGTGCTAACATAGATGATAAAATTGCATAGCTCGCAAAAGTCTATAGATGAGGCGGCATCTACATATGACATGGCTAGTGAGAGTGGCGTTCTAGTTGATTGTTGTTCAAAAGAAATTGAACCAAATCTTGAATTTGATGCTCTTGATGAAGAGCATGAAGATTCTTAAATATTGATTCTAATTTTCATTGTGTAGGAACATCTGACAAATCACTCAATTATGAATTTTTAGTATTTCATACATATATAAACTCGTAATCATACCCAAGCAAAAGAAAATGTGTACCCATCCCCGTACCAAGATTGGCAACTAAGGACATTTGAAAGCATCATCAATCCCTTGCTAGACAAATTTTCTTTGTATGTTTGCAAGTTCCTCGTCAATCCGAACTGGGAGTAAAACAATGAGAAGGTATACAGAGACTGCTTCTAAAATAGTTAAAATTAATTTAACTCTTTTCAAAAAGCATATCCCATTTGTTGGTCTAGTTTTCCTGCATGAAGTGCATTCAGATTTAATGTTCTCCCATATTGCTTGGAGTATTTTCCATGGATTGAAAGTCATGATAAAAATTGGCAAGTTCCTTCAGAAGTCTCGATATTCTAAAGACTTGCATCTTTCATTGAGATAGAATATTGGCGAAAATTTCACTGCAATTTCCCCCTGTTTATCTATTGTACTAAAGTTAAACAATAATTTTCAAGAAAGATCACAATTTGCTTATCTTCCTTAATATCTAACTTAAGAAGAGGAGTTAAAAGTTAACCAATACTTTTTTGATAAGGGTATCACTTTGCTTTATCTGCTTTAATATCAACCTTGAAAAGACGAGAGTAACCACAAAATTGGTAACAAAAAACCTTTGGGTGCTCCTTTGTCAACTGGGATTCCATGAATTTTTCCTCCCCTTTTTATTGTTGCAAGGAGCCAGAGGAACGTTTCCCCCATAACAATGAACAAATGAAGGCTGAGTGCATAATTTTCTCCAAGTCCTTGGTATGGCTGAAAGTAATCACCAGAGACTATTAATAGAAATAGTATACATTGAAGTCATACTAATAGATACCCATTTGACCATCACGTATCTAAAATTCAAGCATGAGGCTTATCAGGTCCCACCTGCACCTATTGAATACCTGGGGCATGTCAAATTTCAGCAAAATGTCTGGTTTATATGGAGAGAGTAATAAGTGTATGATTTCCTAACTTCCGTAATATTATCCATGATTTTCCACCCAGGTAGAAACACTGATTGATTAACAAATAAGAGCTTAGGGAATGGCGGTTTCGGCCTTCTAGCAATCAGTTACAAAATGACTCTATAAACTATATTGCACAATGCAATGAGCCCATAGTAATTTATACTTTTAGCCAAAGGAACCTTCGGAAAAAACACTAGCAATGTGACATTAAGCCAACGGACATTTTTATAGCTTCTAAGCTTCCCAGAAAGTTGGTTAAAAAGTGTTAAAATGACATCTGGCCCAAATGGTTTATCCTTGTCAAAGGAAAAGACAACTTCCTTGAACTCATATTCTGTCACTGTGGACAGAATTTATAAATAAATAAATAATAGATAGAACAAAACACAATCAATACCAAAGATACCCTGGGAAAACCGTCCTACTTGAGGGAAAAACCCAGCCACACCAAAAAAGTACTCCTTTATTGAATGCTCAATACTGAATACAATGTTCTCAATCTTAACCAGATGACCAAAACAAATCAGAGATTGTTAACTCCTAACAATCAACAGTAGAAGCCTGTTAACAGTTCAAGCATAGCTTGCTTGGCATCTACAATACATACAACACACCACCTATCTCACAGATACAAGCAGTAAATGATGTATATATATCAAAATGATCAAGCATTGATCATATACAAAACGCTAAAGCAAAGATAAATGTAGGCAGATATAGTAATGTCTGAAGCAGAAGGACGAAAGTTGTTCTTTTCACCAACATAATCTCACATAACTTTCGTTGCGATATATCAAAAACATGAAAAAAAACTTCCTTCAAATTAGACCCAGCCAAGAGAATATTAAACGTTGAGAAAGACCAACTGTCCATACTAGACACCCAATAAAAGACTTGAAGGCAGTTACGCTTCATGTCATTCCGTGATCCATTGATCATAAAGAACCACGCAGACCAAAAATGAATGAATTATAATCAGATATATTAAATCCCAAAGATAAAATAAGTCATCCTCAATCTAACGGCAGCCAGCACACACGGCAATCTCATGCGAGCATAACACTTGACGGCTATTCCACTTCATTATGAATAATGACAATTATGAGAAAGAGACGATTCACTTCCGAGGCATCAGTTATGAAGACCACTTACAAGCTAAGGAAGAACACGGAGGCAAAAAAGCTAGCCCCAAAAATACAGCTGCATCCAAAAAATATGCGCATGAATGTAACAGTCATCTACTATAGAATGGAATGGCTCAACATAGCCAAAATGAGAAAGCTTGAGAACAAGGAATCATCAATCAAGAGGATTGCACAACCATCACAGGTAAATGATGTCTCCTGCAACTATTAAAACATTAATACTCCCTCTTAGCAAAGGAGCTATCATTTGCAGATTTCATGTCATGGAGTCTCTCAACATGACAAACACAATGGCTACTTCCATATGTGCCAACAACAAAACTTCATCACGGATTCTCTCAACGTAATATCGTCATCTCAACATGACATTCACCATGGCTACTCCCAGAGGATGAATAACACAAGAGCTAAGTCATGGAGAGCTAAGTCATGGAGTCTCTCACATGACATCCACCATAGCTACTCCCAAAGGGTGGATCCACCATGGCTACTCCCAAAGGGTGGAACAAGGGCTTTCGCCTCAAACTTCTCTCTCACAAAGAAGAATGCATTAACAAGGGCTTGCATCTCAAACTTCTCTCACAGAGAAGAATGCATTAACAAGGGCTTGCACCTCAAACTTCTCTCACAGAGAAGAATGCATTAACAAGGGCTTTACCTCAAATTTCTCCCTCAAAGAAAAATGCATTAAAGCGCATAAAAGATCATCTGAATGCTGAGACTCGCTCTCAGTCGAGACTCCCTCTCAACGGGGGCAACATACTCACAGCTTTGATTATCACAATAAATTAAATGGCTCCAATGTTTGACCAAACAAGGAGTTTTTGCAATCACACTGCTACACGAACTTGTTGATCCTCTGCAAAGGCCTTGGCACTCTCCCTCTGCCACACAAGCTCCCTTTGAATCTTCAAGCACTTGCATCAACCTCCTGACCTCCTTGTACAAGATTGCCTACAATTCTTGCCTTAGAGGAATGGTTTTCAAAACACACCTCCAGAACTTCTGACATACTCGAATCCAGTATTGTCCTCCTCGATCTCATTCCAAATCACCCTATTCTGGAGCTACCAATTTCAAATTCAGATTGACTGTGCAAATCTGTTCTCTACAGTTGAAGAGTCTCCCTCTGAATATCATTTCTTCCTCTTCGAAGAAACTAATCATAATGACAAACTATATAGGTTCTTCCTCTTTAATGAAGTTATGTGTCACAAATTCAGTACCATGGCTACAAGCAATGTCCCCATGTTCATTTCTACAGCCTGCATGACATTGCATGTAATCTCTCATCATCATGTTGCTTCTTGATCCATCCTAGAAGCATTTTAGAGAGATTAGAATAGACTCAAACTATGTCCCAAAGAGAAATATACATACAAATGCTAAAAGCATACATGATTCACTATTCCCAATATTATTGCATGAATTATTCATGAACATTATTCAAAGATACAAACATAAAATACTTATCTCTTTATTGCATTAACTTCCTCAGAATCCACCAATTGTTCTTTCCTAATCTTTGCACCTAAAGATTCAAAACTGCACAGTTGCTATGCTCATAGACATGAACACCAAACGTGCAAGCATAGACAGGCATGACAACATCCTCCCCTTCCAGGTAAGAAGCTTCTTCTGAGATTCTACCCTTCAAGACTCTTCAGCTACACATTCTCATATGAATCCCAAGAAGAAACTGTTGGATTTCCAATGTGATCGGCGTTTCACAAATGCTCATCCGAATGGTGGATGTTGAAGACAATTTCAAATTAAGCACTCATGTTTAAAGTATTAACCTAGCATTCAATTTTACAATAAAGTGTTGGTGCTAATGGTGCTTAGTAAGAAAATCTGATGCTCCATCTTCTCCAACACCACTTTACCAACTCTTTGTTACTCTCTATCCCCTTTCAGCCATCTTGTGGATTTTATATTTTGGATTGCAACAGAAACAATAAATAAAATTATAAATCTTCAACTAGATATTCAGCATAAACATAATGCATACATTGTGTATTTATGATGAAATAACTCTTTACCAGTTGTCAAAAAACAAGGAAATAAATTGTAGGTAACATGTAGCTATATGGCATTCTAAAATTTCATTTATGTAAAATTCACTCCCCATGCAAAAATAAATCTCACTAGTGTAAGCTTCATGTACATCATAAGCTCTACAAACAAGGATTCAGATTGCATGTCTAAAATAGGACCTCAGTAAGCAGCAGGACTCAGGTATCTAACTATTTATGCTATTCTTGCCTATTTTCACAGAGAGTGAAAAATGCAATCAAAAGCACGCTTACCCGGTAGTGGACCTTGATTCGATCACCTTTGTGAGCTTGAATATCACATGATTTTGGTTTGTGCTGCAAAAAGAATATAGAAGATAAAAAGACATTATTAAAACTAGAACTAGCACAAAATATAGTTAAATTAGTTAAATGCGTCAAAACTACATATAAAACATTTTCTCAAAACCAATGACAAAATATAGTCAAACTATGCAAAGAAAGCAAAAACTTTCATTCCATAACAGAAAAGGAGAAGCATCACTTTTGAAATGTTCTCTGGAACTGAAACTAGGATTTTCTACTTCTTTCAGCTCCTGAATGGAGAGCGATATGTCATGGGGACCGTTCAAGGCTAGGAGGTTATTACAGAGAACTCACAAACACAAGCATCAAAAAAGTTTTCATGCTTATACCTTCGGGCAGTATAGTCTTCTGCTAAGTCTGACAGTATCAACAGTGTCAATAATTGTCTAAAGAGGTGCAGTAATAACATGCGGCTACTTGCAAACCTGGAGGCAGTAGCTGAAAACATGTATCATCTAAGGAATTGCATCCTTATATGCAAGTTTATTGGCATTCAAGAAACTGGCATTCATGTTAGAATGGTTTTCAATGGTCTAGAAACCACAGAAACCTGGGAGTCATTCTTACACCAAAGGCTAATTGATTGGTATTTTCTCCAGTATAGTAGATAAAGTCAGTTTTTGAAAAGGGACCATATTTGCATAATCAAGCAATCATGTTTATCAAACCATTGGGTTTCACCCTACACAATAAAACCATCAAAAATTCTACATGACGATTCACCTCTTCAGTTTTTCCTTGTTTTTATGAAGGGGGGAACTACAAAAGCTAAAGGAGTTCTTATAAGCATACAACATGTACAGATGAACTTCTTTTGTTGCAATTATTTTATTATCACTTGGTATCAAACCCTTGCGAATGGAAACTTTAGACTAATCTCTCCAACTGTTTCCATCGTTTGCCTTTCTAGATATAACATCATTAGGTAGTCTTGCAGTTAAGGTTTTGAATCTAGTCTTTTTGAGAATAAATTCAAGATCCGTTCGATGGAAAGAAACTCAACTTGTAGTCGGGCAGAGTTGAAGCATGCTTAGAGAGTTGGGCTAAGATCAGTGATGCAACAAGAACCAATTTTCAATATCCATATGGAAGAAACCATTTATATGTGAATATCAAAGACAACAAATGAGCAGATAACCCTATGGAATGAATCATATCTACTGTAAATAAATTTTATTGACACTAAGGCTTCATCTCAAGCAA
The DNA here is from genome assembly GCA_018584345.1 of Thuja plicata. Lineage (NCBI taxonomy): Eukaryota > Viridiplantae > Streptophyta > Pinopsida > Cupressales > Cupressaceae > Thuja > Thuja plicata. Next base: position 1,519,451 of record MU227783.1, on the reverse strand, counting down.
AATCCAGGTCAATCAATCCAACAACATATCAATTGTTTAAAATGTTTTAGGTCAAGCTAGGAATTCCATGTCCAAAAGAGCTACTTAGGATATATTTTCATTTTGGTTTGCTTCCTATTCTTGGATTAAAAAACTCTGTTTGAAGTAAATGCCTTGGAATAAGTATAAGAAATGCCCAGAAATGGAGTAGAGACAAAGGTACTAACAGATGACAGTGGAAGTTCTTTGAGCCCTTTTTTCCTGAGCAGACAGAGCTACTAGTGGATGATGAGGTAAGCAGTGGCAGAGTCTAGGTGAAAGGACGATGTCATGTTGTTAATTGCAAGGACCAACACAATTTTATAAATTTTATGAAATTTGCCCCGTGTGAAGGGGATTATAGTTGGATTTGGAGGCCAGATTATTATATTCTTAGGTGGCTCATGGGATGGGCGGTACATTGCGTATAAATGTTGGGAGTGACTTGGGAATATGAGACACTTGTTACTGCGAAAGAGTGAAACTTATGTGTCTCGTGGGCTTGGTGGCAATAACAACTTTCTTTCCCTTTCTAGTTGTGACATATTAGCATTGAGGTGGCACAAAATGGACATGCCAATAAGGCTTGTTTGCAAACAACAGAAAATGTCCTTTTTGGAGGCTATTTCGGAGAAGAGGCTGAAGAAACACCTAATTTCTGGCCATGGGCTGGTCATCCATGTGGTGCAAAGGATTCTGGGAGAGGATTTCCTTTCGGCTGAGCAACAATACCGGGTGCACATGAATATTACTACCATGTTTGTTGCAGTCCTAGTGGATTCTAGTGAATCGAAGGAGATCGTGTATGCTCTGTATAGGAATGTTTTTAAGAAGGGTTTCTTGGGCAAATTAGATGATGTGATGGAGAACATTGATGGGATGAACATGATCCCTCTGCCAAAGGAGCATTATATGATATGCAGGCAAGGAAAGGACATGAAGAAATTCCCCGTTCTCAGTTGGGTGGATGGTTCGAGAATTGAGCAATGGCGGATGGTGGTGAGATGCAATCTTTGTTCTTCAAGAAATTGTTGGACCTGTCAAAGGAGGGTGGCCTAGGTTGGTTGCATAAGTATCTAATCTCGGAGGCCTTGCCAATGAAGATGAGGAGGATGTGGTCTGTTAATGTTCTGAACCAGAATTGCAAAGAAACAAAAGATTCTTAACACAAAACATGCAAGAATAGATGACACAAAAAGACACTAATATTTATCCTGGGAAAACCCTCCAACTTGAGGGGAAAAACTCAGCCACACAAGAAATCATGCTTTATTGATAAAATAATAGAGATTTGTGTACAATGCTTCAAATTGAACCAGCAATCCATCTACTACACACAGAACCAGCAATATAATGCATGTCTATCACCCAACCAATGCACAAGACAAAGAAATATATAGAAGACTTGACTCTTCATCTTCGAAACTGAAGACTCTTTACATTCCAAGTACAAGTCTCTTCATTTCAAACGGATGTCTCTTCACATCTCCAAGCAAGTCTTTTCAATTTCCAAATGCAAAACCCTTCGCATTTCTTGGACAAGTGATTTGCTTTCAGGAGAAAGATAACTCCTGACGCTATCTAACATCAACACTCCCTCTTAGCTAGGGAGGTATCTTTCTAGATTCTCATGTCATGGATTCTCTCAACATGACCCTCACAATGGCTACACCCATTGTGACAAAACCAAAAACTTTATCACGGATTCTCTCAATGTGATATCGTCATCTCAACATAGCGTTCACCATGGCTACTCCCAGAGGGTGAATAACACAAGAGCTAAGTCATGGAGTCTCTCATATGACATCCACCATAGCTACTCCCAGAGGGTGGAACAAGGGCTTTCACCTCAAACTTCTTTCGCAAAGAAGAATGCATTAACAAGGGATTGCACCTCGAACTTCTCCCTCTCAGAGAATAACTCATTAACAAGGGATTGCACCTCGAACTTCTCCCTCTCAGAGAAGAACTCATTAAAACACAAAATATCATCTGAATGTTGAGACTCCCTCTCAACAGGGGCAACATTCTCATAGCTTTGATTATCAAAATACCAGGAAATTGGCTCCAATGTTTGTCCAACAATGAGCTTTTGTAGTCACATTGCTACACAAGCTTGATGATCCTCTGCAAAGGACTTGGCATTCTACATCTGCCACTCAAGCTCCCTCTGAATCTGATTTCTGTAGCTGAATAGTCTCCCTCTGAATGTCATTTCTTCTTCTTCGAAGAAACTAATTGCAATGACAATCTGAATAGGTTCTTTCTCTTTAATGAAGTTATGTGCCACCAATTTAGTCCCATGGCTGCAAGCAGCGTTCCCATGTTCATTTCTAAAGCCTGCATGACTTTGCATGTGATCTCTCATCATCCCGTTGCTTCTTGATCCATCCTAGAAGTATTTTTAGAGAAATTAGCAATAGTTCATAGAATCAAACTATCCATAAAGAGAAAATATATAGATCAATGCTAAAAGCATACATGATTCACTATTCTCAATATTATAGCATGAATTAACTACATAAAATTCATGATCAATATCAAATACTTATCTCTTTATTGCCTAAATTTCCTCACAATCCACCAATGGATCTTTCGCCATCACATAGTTATAGAGAATGAAAAATTTGAACACCAGTACATCTGCTATCCTCATAGACATGAATGCCAAACATGTAAGCATAGACGAACATGACAACATCCTCCCTGTCCAGGTAAGAAGCTTCATCAGAGATTCTACCCTCCAAGGCTCTTCAGCTACACATTCTCATATGAATCCCTTATCTTGAACAGTATATTCGACTCCCATTAGACATTATGATTCTTCTAGAATCCAATTGTTCTATTCTGGTTCGGATCGTTTCCTTAGACCCGCTCTGATACCATGTTAATGTTTTGAACCAGAATAGCAGAGAAACAAAAGATTCTTAACACAAAACATGCAAGAATAGATGACACAAAAAGACACTAATATTTATCCTGGGAAAACCCTCCAACTTGAGGGGAAAACTCAGCGACACAAGAAATTATGCTTTATTGATAAAATAATAGAGATCTGTGTACAATGCTTCAAATTGAACCAGCAATCCATCTATTACACACAGAACCAGCAATATAATGTGTGTCTATCACCCAACCAATGCACAAGACAAAGAAATATATAGAAGACTTGACTCTTCATCTTCGAAATTGAAGACTCTTTACATTCCAGGTACAAGTATCTTCATTTCAAATGGATGTCTCTTCACATCTCCATGCAAGTCTTTTCAATTTCCAAATGCAAGACCCTTCGCATTTCTTGGACAAGTGATTGCCTTCAGGAGAAAGATAACTCCCGACGCTATATAACATCAACATGGTCAAGGATGAACAAAGTGTTGCCTCCTCTGGTGCGGATTTGCTCAAGGAGGTTGAGCTAGCCACTCATGCAAATTGTGACCCTGGATGCCCGGTCAAGGTTCGTGTTGCCGAGGAAGTGCGTGGAAGGGTGGTTACTAGGTAACTATGTGTCTAGTCACTAGATTTTTATTTATATGTAGGACTAGTTTTATGCCCGGGCATAATACTTGCTAATGCATATGCATACAGCCATGGGCCATTTTGGGGGCGGGTATGGTGTTAATCAGGTTGATAGAAGATGTTTAGTAAGGGTGATAAACGGTTTTCAGGTAGAAGATATAATCAGGACATTTTGACAATATCGTCCTGCTTGATGATGTAAACTTTTTTGGACATTAATACATGGGTGATGCCCCTGGCAGCTATTTAACGATAAAAAAAAAAAAAAGTTAAATCCAATTTCCAAAAAAAAAAGTCCTCTTTTATTTCCAACACTAGTTGTAACTCTTACTCAAACTCCCCTACCTCCAAGACTTTGACAAATAATAAACGACAGCTATAGGGTTCATGACAATCATCTTCATTTATTGGTAATGAAAATAAATTTTGCACATACCAAAAGTTGAGAGATCTAATTGATGAATCAGGAGGACAAGAAAGCGTTAAAGGCTATCTTCACAAAGCAACAGATAAAGTTGGTGAATGAATCGATTTGAATCTGAGATAAAGCTGGTGACATTCAACAGATGTGTTATAAAAGGTTGCAGTAGTTCAAATTTTCCCAAACATTTGATGCAATAAATAATTCCAAAAACAATTGTGACATCATTTTTAATTGACACAATTTTTTGAGTATTTGAGATAGCAGCATCAAAGAAATATTTCAAGCATCGTATCTAGATACACATATTTGTGAAGGGTATTGGAAGATAAAGTTTATTACATGACATAACTTTCAGGAGTCACACCACCATGCATTGGTTAATCGATTGAGATGATGTACTCATAATGTAGATTATGTCAAAAGCATTAATATGGACCCATTAATGTCACAAATAGAGTCAAAATGAAAATAATTGCAAAAGTTTAGAGTGCATATTTATGGGGGATTTTGGAAGATAAAACTTTACTAGGTTGCATAACTTTCTGAATTTAGATGATGTACTTATAAGGTGGTGTAAGTCAATAGAATTCATATGAGGGATATCGGAAGATGAAGTTTATTGGGTTAGATAACTTTCAGAAGTCACCACTATGCATTGCTTAGGGAACTCAATGGCTTACTCATAAGGTAGCATATGTCATAGTCTTCATATATAGTCATTACTATTCAGAAATATCAAATCAAAATGTAAATATAATTGCACAAGGATCTATTGTGCATATGAGAGCGGAAAGCTAAATTCAACTCTAATCTTTTTAGAGATTTGAAAGGTTGATAAATATGAATGGTCGTGTCAATTATATAAAGACGCGGAAGAGTTCACAAGATTTTGAAGAAGCTCCTTAACTTTATTTCTCCCAAAATTGTTGTGCTATGATGATAGTGTAAGTTGTTCTCTCAATTCTATTTCTTCATTGTTCATGAATTTCTCTGAATAAATTGCAGGCATATATCCCAGCTGTTTAAATTTTTACGTGTCTCTGTAAACAAACAAAAAAACACATATATTGTTCCTTCTAAAAAGTAATGTCGAACTTCAATTTTAACATAACATTTGTAGAGTTAAAAGAAAAACAAATTCTTATTTCTGAAAATCATGGTTCAACAAGTATGCACGAGACACTCATCTACTCAGGCAATTTCATATTGACATAAAATAGTCAATTTATTGCAAGTTGGCTACAAGGTATGTTTTCCTGTATAGCAACACTCAAAATTATAGATTGTTACTTCTAATCTAAAAAGTAATGTCGAACTTCAATTTTAACATAACATTTGTAGAGTTATAAGAAAAACAAATTCTTATTTCTGAAAATCATGGTTCAACAAGTATGCACGAGACACGCATCTACTCAGGCAATTTCATATTGACATAAAATAGTCAATTTATTGCAAGTTGGCTACAAGGTATGTTTTCCTGTATAGCAACAGTCATGTTGGCTCTTCAGTCCCATTGATCCGTTTGTGGTCATTCGTTGGACATTAATAAATTTTATCTTTATCTTTATCTAAAAAGCACTGTCCAACATGCATACAAAAGACACTCATCTGCTAGAGCAATTTCATATTGAGATACAAATAATCAATTTATTGTGAGTTGACCACAAGGTATGTTTTACTGTATCTATAGAAAAGCATTACAATAAAAGCTACAGACGTATCTGCCCCCTATTTATTTTGTTATTTAATAGTTGATAAATAATTAAAAAGCATCTCACTTCCTATCAGACAATATGTCAAATTCAATTAAATGTTTTTTACAAATAACAGATGTTAGATTACACCAATTTCAAAGCATGCTTCAAAAATCATCTATTCAGCAGTAACATGAAACTGTTAACAAGTTCCAATCTTTTACCTCACATGAATTATAACAATTTAAATGCATTCCAGCTACCATTTTCTGATTTAGTAGTTATTCTTATTTCATCCAAAAAAGTAATGAATACATTAAAGATTACCTTCACTCCTATTTGCAGCTCCACAACATCACTTGACTTCTTAGCAGCAGCTGCATTAACAACAAAACCAAATATTACTGGAACTCTCTCTCTCCTCTTCTACCTGTCTCTACTCATGAACACATACATATTGTTTAGGTATTCTAAAAGCACATACAAATTTATGGAAATGTCAAATAACATGTTTACCATGAATCAAACATAAGGTGGACAGTATACTTCCAAAATGAAAGAGAACTGCATCTAAAAATAATAGTAGCACTAACAGACTATTAAGGAAAATTACAATCAGAAAAACAAATATGAAACAGAAAGAAGTTATGTTTATCATAAGGACCTTCATTGATATTACGGTAAAAGATAAGATAAATCTATTAATGTCCAACAAAAGACCACAAAGGGTCAAAGGGACTGCCAAGTACATCAAAAAGGGGCCTGCCTGCAGCATGGACACCAAACGGTGCCCAAAGAAGAAAGCAACAACTGAAATAAAAACAGAAATAAGATAATATAGTAAAAGCACATTAGGTATATTAGGTATATCTAGAAACTATAAATTAATATATTATCCTACTACACCTAGGACTATGTACAATAGTTACACCCTTCCTAATCTGCAGGTGTAGTGGTAAAACCACTGTTTGTGTTGCACATTGGGCAACTTGTTTATGGCGCCTCATTTGCTTTATACAAACCTCCAATCTTCTACAAAATTATTTCCTTGATTGATAGCTTGTTCCTTCTACGGATTTAGAATTTTCAAGAACCAAGATGACATGGTAAAACTGGAGTCTTTTTCTCAAATGGAATCAAATGTCCACCAATACCATTTTGATAGAAATACTGCACCCTTTTGCTATGAAATTTTTCACCACCATTTTGTCTGTTGATTGAAAACTAGTATTACTTTTGTGTGATGAAATTTGTGAATTTGCCACCATTTTCTTTTCATTGATTGAAAACTCGGCATTACTTTTGTGTGATGATATTTGTGAGATTGCCACCAATTTTGTGCTAAGTGAAAACTCAGCACTACTTCTCGGTGATCAAATTTGTAAGTCCACTACCATTTCTGTGTTGATTGAAAACTTTGCATTACTTTTGAGTTTTGTGTGATGAAATTTGCAGCAGAAGGCTATTCAACTTCTATATCTATCACTTCTGTCTCCAAGTTGATTACACCTGTATAACCTGAAAATTGGATAACCCAAGTTGATTCCGCACAAGTAACCCAAAAGTTTATTGAAGCATGCACTAAATGACCAAACTTTTTATCAAGTTGAAAATGTGAACCAACTTGCCGTCCACAATGCTCTCGAATGAAGACATGTCGACACAAAAAAGAAGGCATTGATGATCTCACTTCATGAATGGGCATCAAAAACCATAATAAAGTGTGTAATCTTAAGTGCTCAATTGCTGAGTTGAACACTACTTGGTGAGATGTGTTAAAATCTTGTATAAGCAAGAACTCTACCCAAGACCAAATGTCTAATCTAATCAAAAAATGAAATTTGAATATTCAACACATGAGACTAATATAAAAATTGTTTATTCGATGGAAGGAAAGAGCTGTAATATATAGCCCTAAGATTCCAAATCCAATGAGGACAAGGAAGAGGCTGGCTAACTAACTAAGTTTCAAAATCTATGACAATAAGAGAAAAGCAAAATCCCATGAAAAAAGTAAATGACATACTCAATTATCATATCCTAAGTAAAATTAATATAATATGGTCAATTACAGAATTACCCCACCAACGACCCCTGAAGTGCAACTTAGGAGAAATGTGAAATATGAAATGGTCCTAGAAACTAGGATTGATTAGGCGTCCATGTACAATGATGATGCCCCTCGAAAGATGGGAAGGAGAAAGCCCATCAAACATATCTCCTCCTAAGCAAGAATGAAGAGAGAAGGTTTGACCATTTGAGTGATTCCCTCCCTAAAAAGTGAGAAAGAGACATTCTTAAGCAAGGGAAAACTCCCTCCCAAATCGAAAGAAGGGAGCCTATGCAAGTCCCCGCTTGATGTGTAGTCTTCTACAACAATGGTTGATGCTTGATATAGAATGTTAATGATGAACTAGGATCATCAAACAATGTTCCTCCCCTTGGGAAGAGAGAAAGCCAAATATGTAAGCAAGATATCTTCCAATTACTAAAGGAATATGAGGGAAGAAAACTAAGAATATACAATGTCTGTAGAAGCTGCCCAAGTGTCACCAAGTCAAAACCAAGATGTGCCACGACCAAATCAAGAGTCTCAAGCCTAACTGAAAAAAGAGACAAATAAGGAACTTGTGGATATGGATGCAAAAGAAGATTCAAAGACGAAGATGAATCCTCCAAATGTTGCTCAATGATCTCCAAGCTAATGCCAACTTTGACAAATGTTGATAAGATGAATCAGATACCACGTAAGATTCACATAAAGTAACCATGGATGTATGACGTTCAATATAGGCAAGACAATTGGATTAATCAGAATCTGATCCTCATGCAAAAGGTGTCAATATTAACAACAATTAAGTCTAATCTATGAACTCACGAATATCCATAGAATTTGTCAGTAGTCACAATAAATGCAGATTTAGCCACAGAAAGAACAAGAGGGACTAAATGTGCCCTAGTAACATCTAATAAGATGATGATAGCAGTTGTCATCCACAAGGAGATGAATGTCTTCAATGATGTCCTCCAAGTTTGCAAGATGAAACTCACCAAATAAACCTAGAATGTACATCAAGTACTCATCCCAAATAGATGTATCTAGAAGCCAATGAATGTGATCCTATTACAAATAATCATTGAAAGCACATCAAGTCCCCTTTTTGAAATAATCTATGCTATGGACAAAATTGCCCATTTCCAACTTTCCTCATCTCCCCTCGTCTCATTTTGTGTGCATGTTCTTCTTCTTCTTTCCCCCAATACTTGTATAAGGTCCCCAAACTCTCTAAGTTTGAAGACATGCTCAATATTCTAAGTGTTTATTAAAAATCATAGTTTCAGAGTTACTTGTCCAGGCATGCTTTCTCGTCTAAGTCCAACCTTTCCTTGGCCCCCATCAAACTTTTAGGCTTCATCCTCACATGCCTTCCAGCCTTCCCCTGCTCTTCCTTTGTATTTGACGAACTTTTGGACTTTTGGACCTAGCATTACCAACACGCCAATTGCTCACCCCCAACACCCAACCTATGGTAGGAGTCTTGTGGTATCTCCAACCCTTGATCCATTCTTGCCTTTGTTTTTGTTCTCTCCACAATGCCCCAGCACGTGTCACGTTGTCAATAATGATCGATTTTGGTGCCATAACTTTCAAAAGTTGGACTTTTTTCTGCCCGTAAGCATTGTTCAAATTTGGAGTTGAAAATTTATGTTGTGGCGAACCCATTTTTGTTGTAATAGATATACATTGGGGTGAATGCGTCCATTCAAGAAACACCATCTGCACTTAAACAATTTCTTTTCAAAATCCATTTTCAGCACTTATGTTTAAGCATGGATTCCTAGGACAAAAACCCTAGCAATTTCAAAGACCTATCTCATACAAAGTTTGCATTTGAGCTTCACCGGACACAGACTTCAACTACATTGTATTGATTTGATTTGTCATTGTTAGTATAAATTGCATGTTGATTGTAGAATCATCGAAATGTAATATAGTTATTATTGCAATAGGAAAGAGCGTAGGAATTGCATCTATACTTGTTGTTCATTACAATAAGAAGATTAAGAGTTATATTGCCATTGTTGATCAAGTGTAATAAAATTGTTGATGTATTAGCTGTAATTTAAATCTGACTTGTCTATGATCTGATTAAATGATGGGCTTGATAATGTCGCTATTCAAATAGTAAGTGATTGTGAAAGTTTAAGAATTAGATTTGCATTATTGTTTTGGCCTAGGACATTAAAAAGCCATGGAGATGTCAACACTAAATTCTGAAGAAGCAACAAACTATGGAGATAATATCTCAATGCATGACATCTAACTACACTACTCGTCCCTAAAATGTCTTCTCAAGATGGATGAATATTAACATCTGATATATCTATTGATGCTAGGATGGAAGAATCTGACAAACTAATGTGATTATCTAGAAGAAGTTGTTTAGCTTCATCAATTTGTTTTAGAAGACGTTCATTTTCATCCTACAATAACCACAATTAGCTTACATGATTTAGAAGGATTACATAGAATGCTTAAATTGAAAGGAGAGCAAGAGACAATATTATCTTCCCCCAAGATTACTGATTCGTGAAACTAGCAAAAGCAAACAAAAAAAATAGAATTGCCATCCCCCCCCCCCCCCCCNCCCCTCCAACCCAAATTCACACAATCATGAGACCCCCTAGCAAATTATGATTACAAAACTTTATATTTAGTGCGATTACAATTGCCACTTCCCAAACCAACAAAGTGGACTTGATCTCACTGTATTTGAAATGCCAAAAACAGGCCACTGAGCTGAACTACAAATTTTGATACAAAATGGGATAAATCAGATTGCAATAATGAGTACACAAAATTATGTGCTTTCAATAAAAAAGTACCCAAAATGATATCGTATGAGCCCAAATGGAGCCTCAAAAGTTCACAAAACAAGAACTACTCAACATCCCCTGCGAGAATCTACAATTTCTGGAGAAACCAAGCATTAAAATCAAGAACCATCTACACCAATGTGAAGCTCTAAAAAAATCAAATAAAATTGCTCCAAAAAGGGGCGAAAATGAGCAAGAATGGACCCTCTTAAGTTCAGAAAACTGCATGGGAAAGGGATCAAGGTAGGAGGCAAGAAATGGCAGACTTTGGAGAGAATATTCCGAATGTATTCTTCAATGTTGCTATATTCCAATACCACTTGCAGATTGCCTCGAAACCACTTTCATAAGACTAAAACCACCTTTCAAAGCTACGAAATCACTGAAGATCGGTGGAAAACCACTTTTTGATTTAAAGATTTGTTTTGGCCCACGAGAACAAAGGAGGAAGTGATACCACCAAAACAAGCAGTGGCAAGCCGATGGTGGTGGCTAGGGCAAGGTGAAGCCACTAGGAACTAAGCCCTAGCAAGTTCTGTAGGCCCCACAATCTGCACAATGCCATCAATGCAAGCCTTTAAAAAAATATTTTATATAAAATCTGTATGGTGAATACTTGTAAACAAAAACAATTTGCCTTAAATCCTCCCTGCATCAAACCTAAACAATTTTTAAATAGCAATGGGGGTTTGGGGGTCTTTTGGATGCAATTGCAGGGTCCATTTGGTTTGAAAATGCTCCAAAATCAAGTTATATGCCATATTCAACAATCTTGCCCTTAGTTAAAACCAATCTTCCTAAACTATAATTTTGGGGAAACAAAAGTCAATCTTGACTTTCTCAAGCATTCTAAATGTCATTGTAAGCTCAAATCTGTATGGTGAATACTTGTAAACAAAAACAATTTGCCTTAAATTCTCCCTGCATCAAACCTAAACAATTTCTAAATAGCAATGGGGGTTTTGGGGCCATTTGGATGCAATTGCAGGCTCCATTTGGTTTGAAAATGCTCCAAAATCAAGTTATATGCCATATTCAATAATCTTACCGTTAGTTAAAACCAATCTTCCTAAACTCTAATTTTGGGGAAACAAAAGTCAATCTTGACTTTCTCAAGCATTCTAAATGTCATGGTAAGCTCAAATTTGTGTCGTCAAGCTTCAAAAATCACCTACAATAAAAATCATGAAGAGAATTCCTCCCACGGTCTCACATAATTACTCTTAAAGAAACAACAAATAGACTACCTTTAAGACATCACAGCTCTAATACTATGTTACAATTTTGCATAAAAAAGAATTTAACTCAACTGAATGTCTAATAGCTAATCAAAAAACAGGAATTTGAATATTACACATATAAGACTAATATTGGAATTGCCTTGTTCAATGGAAGCAAAAATATACAATATATAGCCTCAAAATTTCAAATTTGATGAGGATGGCAAAGAGGTAGAAAACCAAAAAACAAGGGATTGCATTTAACTAAATTTCCAAATCTATGAGGGTAAGGGAAAGAGTAACATTTCATGAAAGATAGAAATGACATGTACTCAATTATCCTATCCTACCTAAAAAATAAAACGAATTACCTAAGTAAACTTAATATAAGGTGCAATAAAATAATTACACCAACAAGATGCTACAATGATAAGCACAGTATGCTAAAATTTGTAATATGTTACAACTAGCAATCGCACCTTAGTGTGCAATATGTTACAACTAGCAATCGCACCTTAGTGTGCAATGGGAACGCCGTAGAGTTATGGAAAGGTCATTTAAGTATTTGTCCCTATGTTTGTCACTTCTTCTCATCCTCTCTAGGTCTCCTTATCTTTGTATCAATATATCTCACCATCTATATATCTTTTTTAACTCTTCCTCTCTATCTTTCCCTCTCTATGTCTCTCTTGTATCTCCCTTAATCTCTTTCTATCTTTACCTCTTGATCTATATCTAACTCTCTATCTTTTTTCCCCCATCCTCTCACTTTATATTCATCTATATCTCTATCCAACCATCTCTCTCCATCACTCCCTTCATATACTTTTTAATTTTCACATCTCTATATTTCTTCTCCCATCTCTCCCTTTATATGTATCTCTATCTCTCCTTCTATATGTATCTCTATATGTATCTTCCATCTGCACTCTCCCCCACTCCCTCTATCCTCTCCATGTCCCTCTTCCTCTCAATCTCCATCTCCACACCATTCTCTATATCCTTACATTATATCTTGCACCCCTCCCTCTTTTTATCCCTATCTCTCCCTCCTCACACACGCATCCTATCTCTCCCCCTCAGACACACATATCAATTGGTTGTATATCTTGCATTATCCATCCGTGGACATCAACCATTGATTGAATCCAATGGAGGACAAATTTGGTTTCTAGATTTGTGCTCCTATAATAATGGGTCGTTCACGGCGGGGTATTTGGCGAGGGAGATGATGAAACACTTCAATATGCTTGCCAATCAAATTGGAGGATTTCACTACAGCAACCGAGTTCAACTGAATCATTATAATTAGGAGACGAGAGAAATCGTCTCCATCAAAATTAGGAAGTATGTCAAATGGTATTTTGCTAAATTTACAAGTATCCCCTATTATTTGAGATCTTTAATAGTAGGTTTGTATTTTGATCCAGCAAAATATGAAATCAACTATATTTATTCCTCCTCAATGAAATCATGAAAATATAGAGAACCATTAAAGGTTTATCTAACACATTTATATTGAAAATATTTTAGAAATCATTTATTAAATAATAAATACAGGGAATGCCGAATGCCATTGCATGATAAGCCTTACAAAGTGAAGTGGTAATGGTGGTTTGTGTTCAAGTCCAATGGGGCATGCTCCCATGATACAATCATTACACTCACATAGGCTATGTTGAGCAAGTCCCATTGTGAAATTTTGGATTACCTCTTCCCTTATAGGTACTTCACCCAAGGACACAAAGACCCGTAATGACAATTTGTTACAGCTATAGTCCTTCATAATCAGGAACTTATGGATATGTGGGCTGCATATAGTCACTAACAACCCTGTAGCATCAATGCAAGCTAGATATACAAAGTGTTCAATTAGAATTTATCCCAAGTTCATGAACAACTAAAAGATCAGCCGCTTCTAGATGGTCACTTTTTCAACATTTTGAAATCAGCTTGAGAGCATATTAGCCCATATCTGTGTAACCAGGTTATATCGTTTTAGAAATAATTAAAACAAAAAAAGAATTAAGATGCCCAGAGGAAGTTGCTACTGTTACATAATTGATGGTTATGGACTACGCAAAGATCAATAATGACAATTTGTTACAGCTATAGTCCTTCATAATCACGAACTTATGGATATGTGGGCTGCATATAGTCACTAACTCACAATCCTGTAGCATCGATGCAATCCGGATATACAAAGTGTTCACTTGAAATCTATCCCAGGTTCATGAACAACTAAAAGATCAGCCGCTTCTAGATGGTCGCTTTTTCAACATTTTGAAATAAGCTTGAGAGCAGATTTGCCCATATCTGTGTAACCAGGTTGTATCATTTAAGAAATAATAGAACAAAAGAAGAATTAAGATGCCCAGAGGAAGCTGTTACTGCTACATAATTGATGGTTATGAACTTTGCAGAGTAATCTGAGATTTGTTAAGAGAGGGTGACAAGATCCAGCAGAGCTATAATGTTTCACATAGTTTGGACTAAAAGCGTTACACAATTCTGTTATATATACAAGCAGAATTACAAACTCGTTATGTTGTAAAATACACCAACTATTTAATCATTATATTGGTAGTTTATTGTAATTTTTAAAATGTGAATCAAGGAGCCATCTGACAACCAAAGCCCTCTACTTACTCTGTGATGGCTAACAAAGATTTAAGAATAACAAATATTTCAGAATAGAACCTCTTGACAATCACTAAGGCCCTGTGGTTCACAATCTATGCTAGCTACCACTGGTATTTCACAGCCATTGAAAATAAAAGTTATGCTCAGGGTATTATGTTGCCTTCCTGAGCTCTCCAAGTGCAATGATTTAATGGTTTTCATTAGACTCAGCAAATTTTGACATCTAGACAAACTGGGCAAGCACAACAAATAATCATGAAACCACTTAACAACTAGAAACTTCCAAATTTCAAGGATTGCTTACTGATACAATTTGCTACAAAATGTAGCTAAATTTATGACCAAAGGGGAAGTGGACTGGATATACTATATTTCTACAGTACAAATTTTCGAGCCATCAAAGTGAAGAACTGAACTTGTATGAAATAGACTTTTACTTAAGTGTTAAGTTACAGTCTAAAAACCTTAGCTTTTATGAGGTTATTGGAACAAACAACTCTTTAAGTTGAATTTTATATTTCTAAAGTGCTTCATCTTTTCTTATGAAGAACTATTATGATGTAATAACCCTTACTGTTCTGAACCAAATTATAATCAATCATGGATCCCTAAATAGGCATTTTAGCAAACACTTTGATAGAATGCAGCATTCAGTATTTACTTTAGTTCCGAAGAGCATTTCTGCCAAACATTTATATGGCCACTTCATCTGAAATAGACCCTTAGTCATTACGTCAAACAGTTAGCATCATTCCAAAATAAGCACAATTCCCACAGAGATAATACATTGAACATTTTGGATACAGTTGAATTTACTGTTCTCAAGTTATATTGAGGAATTCATTGTCCGATACTCAAGTAATTCTTTGGCCTTCAAGTTGATAAACTAAAGTTTGCAGACAAT
>MU227783.1:1486106-1504101 GCA_018584345.1 Thuja plicata | reverse complement strand
TGTTCTCAAGTTATATTGAGGAATTCATTGTCCGATACTCAAGTAATTCTTTGGCCTTCAAGTTGATAAACTAAAGTTTGCAGACAATGATATTGTTCCAGCTTACATCTTAATGAGGCTACCAAAACTGATAATTAATGTTTCCGGGAACACACCTGAGTGACAAAGAGGTCGATTTGTACTTTTCAGTATGCCGTCAATGATGGGATCCACACCAATATTTCTTCTTTGCAGCCACTGGGACTTCCACAAGGAGCAAGACTAACAAAATTGTTTTATTAATGCAGTGAAGGTTTTGGGAGGCAACATCAACCAAGAGCCCAATAATATGCGGGCATCATATGGACTATCTCCAATGGTAGTAAGAGCTATCGATAGTGATTAATACATGGTGGCAATATGGTTGGCATTAGAATCCTTCAGTTCTCAATTCTTTTCTTCATACGTATGCAGTGGTGCGGTGGATTCACATATCTCCATTGCTGAATAGGGCGATAATCATCAGATCTTGCCGTCAATGAAATAATAAGCTAAATGCTGATACAAATATCTTCAAGAATATTTGGTTTGAAACTAGCCCACTTCAGTTTTATTTGCGCATTGATATTTAAGCACAAATATTCCTCCTCCGATGACTATAGTGTAATTCCCCGATGATTATAATAGTCAACACCTTTAGTATTTCTCCTCAAATATTTAATCCGCTTCTCTCTATATTCCGCCTATTCTGTCCAAATTGAGTTTAATAAAATATTTCACCGGGCCCACATGAAAGATTAAACCATTATAAAGATTACAAATATTTCCTTCATCAGTGTTGAGCCAGCCATCAGATAAATTTGCCCAATATATATTTCAATATATAAGGACAGACAGCTGGGATGGACCGCTGGTGAAAAGCAACGAAGGGGCCAGATGACTTCAATGGTAGTCATTGGCCTCTCCACCAATTCCATCCGTTAGATGCAAAAAGCAGGCCGGGGCTTTCCAAAATGGAAACACCTACGGCGTAATGACAAAATTTCAATGAAAAATGTGATATTGCTATCAAGATTCAATTGTGCAGTTTTTGAGTCAAACTCATTGACACATGTTTCATGAGTAGTGATACACAAGAACCTATCTCTAATGAGAATGAATGGAACACTTAGCACTCATTGCATCTAGGTGAAGCTCACAGAGGTGAAGCACAAGGAGGTCACCCATCCCATAACTACTCCAGCTCAAGCGCGCTTAACCACAAAGTTTCCTCCAAGGTTAAGCCCACTTTGTTTGCAACCCCATTTGCAAAACCTTCAACAAGTGTTGTGCCTTATGAACCATTCATTATAAAACCCCTTAAGCTCGTCAATTGATAAGTAGGAGATATTTTCCACAGCAAGTCTAATTATGATATTGCTATCAAGATTCAACTATGTATTTTTTGTGTCAAACCCATTGACCCATGTTTCATGAGCAGTGGTTCACAAGGACCCATCTCTCACGAGAATGAATGGAGCACTTAGCACTCATTGCATCTAGGTTATGCTCATAGAGGTGAAGCTTCAAGACTTCCCGAGAGGTCACCCATCCCACTACTACTCCAGCTCAAGCGCACTTAACCACAGAGTTTCCTCCAAGGTTAAGCCCACTTTGTTTGCAACCCTATTTGCAAAACCTTCAGCAAGTGTTGTGCCTTATGAACAATTCATTACAAAGCCCCTTAAGCTCATCAATTGATAAGTAGGAGATATTTTCCACAGCAAGTCAAATTGTGATATTGAAATCAGGATTCAACTGTGCAGTTTTTGAGTCAAACTCATTGACCCATGTTTCATGAGTAGTGGTTCACAAGAACCCATTTCTCATGAGAATGAATGGAACACTTAGCGCTCATTGCATCTAGGTGATGCTCACATAGGTGAAGCATAGGGACTTCCTGGGAGATCACCCATCCCAGTACTACTCCAACTCAAGCACGCTTAACCACGGAGTTTCCTCCAAGGTTAAGCCCACTTTGTTTGCAACCCCATTTGCAAAACCTTCAGCAAGTGTTGTGCCTTATGAACCATACATTATAAAGCCTCTTAAGCTCATCAATTGATAAGTAGGAGATGCAATGAGTGTTAAGTATTCCATTCATTCTCATGAAAGATGTTTTGAGTCAAACTTATTGACCCATGTTTTATTGCATCACCTAGATGCAATGAGTGCTAAGTGTTCTATTCATCCTCGTGAGAGATGAGTTCTTGTGAACCACTTCTCATGAAACATGGGTCAATGAGTTTGAGTCAAAAACTACAAAGTTGAGTTGTGATAGCAATATCACAATTTGACTTGTTGTGGAAAATATCTCCTACTTATCAATTGATGAGCTTAAGGGGCTTTATAATGAATTGTTCATAAGGCACAACACTTGCTGAAGGTTTTGCAAATGGGGTTGCAAACAAAGTGGGCTTAACCTTGGAGGAAACTATGTGGTTAAGCGCGCTTGAGTTGGAGTAGTACTGGGATGGGTGACCTCCCGGGAAGTTCCAGTACTTCACCTTTGTGAGCATCACCTAGATGCAATGAGTGCTAAGTGTTCCATTTATTCTCATGAGAGATGAGTTCTTGTGAACCACTACTCATGAAACATGTGTCAATGAGTTTGACTCAAAAACTACACAGTTGAATCCTGATAACAATATCACAATTTGACTTGTTGTGCATAATATCTCTACTTATCAATTGATGAGCTTAAACAGCTTTATAATGATGGTTCATAAGGCACAACACTTGCTGAAGTTTTTGCAAATGGGGTTGCAAACAAAGCAGGCTTAACCTTGGAGGAAACTTTGTGGTTAAGCATGCTTGAGCTGGAGTAGTACTGGGATGGGTGACCTCCCGAGAAGTCCTGGTGCTTCACCTCTATAAGCATCACCTAGATGCAATGAGTGCTAAGTGCTCCATTCATTCTCATGAGAGATGGGTTCTCGTGAACCCTCATGAAACATGGGTCAATGAGTTTGACTCAAAAACTACATAATTGAATCCTGATAGCAATATCACAACAGAGTTAAAATTGTTGAAAAACAGGTTTTGGATCTAATGACCTTCATGGATAAGAAAAAAGCTGCTAAGGACGGGAAAAAGGGCTCAGTTATTCCTTGTTGTGTTGCAATTTTATATTGGGTCTTGTGACTTTGGGTTCATGCTAGTTTCCGGTTCTATCATAAGCTCCTAGTGAGCAGGTTTTGGTATATATAATTACTTTTAGTTTTGCTCCTTTGGAGATTGGCTTTGTATTTTTTGTTCTCCAAACTGCTTGTATGAGGCATATTTGTACTCTTCTCCCAATATTAACATTAATACTTTCACCAAAGGAGTTGACCATTCAATATGAGGCTTGATGGGCATGTGATCAGAAAAGACAACAACAGCCTGAATAAAACAAGTAAAGGATAAAATGTTACTGTCATTGAACATGCCCTATCCAATTGTTTGACAACTCTATTTGGCCTACAATTAAGGTTAGACCAAGTGAACCATGGAGTGCATAAAGAAAGAAAATTTATATTGCTTATCGTTTACAATCATTTTGTTCATACGAACATCAAAATGAGACCAATACAAGGTCTTGCATGCACAACTATGAGACTAATATCAGCTCCTTTCAAACAACCGCACTAGAAACCACCTATAGAAGACCAAGAGTCACAACTTAGAAATCCACTTATTTAGAAACTACTTTCACATTAAAAGCTAACTATGGAAGACCATGGGTCACAACTTAGAATTCCATATTAGACATCCCTTTTCGGATTTGAACTTGGACCTCCACAATGAGAAATCAGTGCTTTAAACAATTCAGCTCAACCCTTGGACAATGCATGAAGAATTTTGGCTAAAATGGTCGAGGTCATAAAGCCTTTAATTTGTTTCTAATACAAAGCCATGCCTCTCTTTATCTGTGTATTGTCACATTGGAACAAGTGCTTCTTTGTCTTCCATACATTCAAAAATGTTAAAATATCCATACAAAACCCAGTTGGCAATTGGAAGCTCATATGGCAACCATGTCAGAGCACCACCTGCTCGACAGTGTCATTAGAAGGATATAGAGGGAATATCAACCAAAGTCAAAGATCATCCAAACAGTCCTGTTAGTGAGGTCATAGATATAGCCTCAGATTGTAGAACAACCAGTGAATAGAAAAGATATGGAAATTGTTTAAGATGTCCAAAGCAAATGATTTTCCATATGCTTTGTTAAACTTTTTGAGTACCCAAAGCAAATGACTGGACCTTTGTGGCAGGAACAACAAAATTGTGGCCAATGAGTGATGTTGTCATAAGGCAATTAATCGTTCTTATTCTCAAACTAGTTTAGGGGTGTGGCTTTTCATATTATTTTTGTTAGATTTTGATGGGCTACCCAATAAAAATGTGACCAATAATTGACATCGCTATGCTACTGATGACCCTTTCTTTTCAAACTACAAGATTTTTTTCGCTTCGCACAAAGTACAAAGAAGCGGGATATCTACTAGTCTTGATAGAACAATTTGCATAGTATGAAAATCACAGATAATTGCTATAAGCCAAATCAATTCTTCAAAAAACAATTGAGTGTTCTTGCATCAGCCACAATAAGACAGACCTGCCTCCAACTCACACGATGAACAAGTCTGCAACATGCAATTAAAGAAGAAAATATAAAGGAGAGAAAGGTGAAACTCATCTTTTGAATCTAACTGTGCTTGGCCTGAAGTCTGAAACATGCATTAAAGGGACACAATTTCAAGGAAAAGAAGCTGGCAACTCTTCTTTGAATATATCTTTACTTGGCCCAAAGTTGATAACTCTGACATCCTGCGTTTAGAATGGGTAATCGTAAAGGGGTGTAACGCCCAAACAAAAGGCCAAATGCTTGGTTTCCGATTCCCTATATTATTGACACTTGCAAAAAAGAGTGTCTAAATTGCATACCACGTGCAAACGGTACTTAGACCTCTCTTTCCATTAAATCTCCAACTTGATTTGCTGAAATACGAGGTTCAAGCCACCCCTCAAAATCGACCATCAATTATAAGAAATTTAAAATCCATGCATCACTCTAACAATCAGATGAATTGCAATTTCTCAGCTGACATTTACACAAGGGCAAACTTGTTGTGCGCAAGATGAGTCTTTGCAAACGCTAACCATTAGTGGCATTACCAGTTCCCCTCAAAGTGAGAAATTAAACATATATAAGAAATAGAGTATTTCACAGTCCATGGTAGCGATTTGTCAATATTTTTTAATATAACAGTGATGTAAAAACTACTGCACAGTTGTATCCAAAAATATTGACAAATTCAAAACAGAGAGTTGAATCCCGATTGTGCAAATCGGCCAGCAGCTTTGCAGAGACCTAAAATCATGTTTAGTGATAAAATAAGAATAAAACATCAAATTTGACAAAAGCTAACTGTTACTTGAGGATCACAGCGGGAAGTCTGGGCATTTCGGAATATTTAATGTGTATAAGCACTGAAAATGGTAGATCGCGTGTGTTAAACTTCTCCAAGTATCCGAGGTTGGCCTTGTTACGGCGGCCAGCAAAATAGGCGAATTCGAGGGAAAGTGCTACTGTGAAGCGGGGAAAAAAGCTATCCCTTAAGCTTGTATCTGACAAATGTGGTTATGAATCTTACCTGATAATGGAACTGAAGCAAGCAAGTAAATGAAGAGAATGCATGCCGCACAATTAATCCACATCCGCTCCATCTTTGCTGCACTCCTCTTTTGGCTTTGCTCTGCTCTGCCCTGCCGGTCGCCTGACTTCAGCTAAACAACCAAAACAAATGTTTATTAAGGTATTTATCAGAGACGCGGCTATGCTCGCGGCTATGCTCCCGACAGATTGCACCATACGTACACTTTAGGAGCCACATCCATATATAAAAGAACATAAATTATGGAGGGTAATATGGATGGCAATGGATGACCATGTAGTTGGTGATGGGACGTAGGATACAATGGTATACAATCACGACAAAGCTTTGTCGGGTACTGAGTGTAGGAGAAGGGTTGGAGAAGTATGTCGGGAAAGTTTGAAATGTTTGTTGTCAGCACATGGCAGCGAAAGATCTCAAGCCACGTTAACAGACAACAGTTTGGTCATTAACCGTTTGTTTCCAAATAAAATATGTTACAGTCTGCAATCATCTACCGGTCTGTGTGTACAGTTTGGGGAGATAAATCAAACATGACACACTAAAACCATCCTACAAACCCTAAAAAGTTAGTCATTTCATTTGTTACAAATAATGCTTTAATTTTTGTATTGCTTAAATGCCCTCGAACAAGAACAAAATGTTGATTTGTGTTACTTAGCCTTTAAGTTACTTGAAATGTTGCCTTACTCAATGAGTTATTTCGCCCTTCTGTAGCAGTCATTTGAACTTACCTAATGCTCAATGTTATTCGACATGACATCATTACTCAGCCCCTTCCTTTTTCGAATAACCTTTGTATCGGTTGCTTTTGGTTGGGTTACTCGACACAACTTTTTATTTAATGAATCATGTGAAGCGGCCCCACCACATTTTGAACAACTTTAGCCATCATTATTGAACCTGTCAACTTATTCTAAGCATGATTTCACTTATCAAGCAAGCGACAGTCGCTGGTCTTCATCCAAATAGATGTTGGTCGCAAGCTTGCAAGATAAAACCTGACTTAACTTTGACCTCCGCGAGTACATGATAACTAGGAAGCCCAACCCTTGTAACCTTTATCGCAAGCTCGCAGCATAAAACTTGACTAGGACATAACGCCTTTGAGTACGCGATAACCACAAGGTTAACTTAAAACATAATCGTCACCCACTCGCAACTCAAAATGCTACAAATTAGTTAACGGAGCAAGTGAGCGATGAGACCACTCCAACCTCCAGACTAACCGCGTCGCAGGCTCGCAGGGTAAAAGACTTTAATTGCCAACCACTGGTGACTCAGCGACAACATAACAATTTTCTCACTCGCATACTCACAGCTTAAAAGAACTAACGAAGACAGAACCTGTGACTACACGACAAGGCTAACATCCTTCAGACCTCGCATTCTCGCGGCCTTATCTGCTAACATGACTTAACGCCTGCGACTTTTGTGACAAGACATAAAAGGGCAAATTTACCAAGGACTTTGAAGCACAAAAGCTATAACATTTAAAATTTGAAAATTTAAAAGTCATCATAATCAAAACGCGGGAAAGACCACTCTTAACATTCACGAGGAACATTTGAAAAACGGTGCTAACAGTCCCAACCCCTTCAATCCTATTAGGACGACAAAAATTTGGTTTTGGTGGTGCTTAATCATGTCTTTTTTTGTTTTATCCATGCCATGTTCTTAAGCCCTAATTGCCATGTGAACTAGCCCTTAGTTTTCCATGGCATTTTAAACCCTAAGTTTCCCATGTTCCTTATATTCTTGAGTTACCTTTTTGGGAGCCCCTTAAGTTGTTTTAAACCATGTGTCTTAAGTCATCGTGCGAGGGCCATTTTAAGTCCTAAGTCCTAGCGGGGCCTATGTTTTCATTTTCCTAACTCTAAGGTCCCCGTGGTGTTTTATGAACGAAAGATGTCAGGCAGATTACAGTTGATCCAACGACAAGCGTGATCTCGTGATCAAAAGTAACAGCAAGGATAAACATTAAGGAATCATGCCGACACCAAGTGTCCATCCTGAGATTGTGGGGTTGGCGTCTTCAAGGTCAGACGAAGATAAGGTTCGAACAAATCTATTTTAATCGGACAGTGGGCGCGTTCCCGTGAACGAAAGATAAGAGGAATTTATTTCTTCGAGGCATTGCGCTTATGTGACATGTGGCTATTAGTGAGACCTGGCCAGGGCTAAAAGATGATAAAGGTGGGTCAGATAATTTTTGATCTAACGGCGGGCGCAATCCTGTAAACAAAAGATGCACGATGTTTATTCATGTCGGGATAACGCCTAGCTGACAGGTGTCCATCAGAGATCTCGCCTAAGTGGGGCCAAAATATAAAGGCCAGTCATATTTGTTTAGATCTAATGGTTGGCATGATGCCACTAAGAGAAGATGCACGTTGGATATTCATTGCGGGATCATGCTTGTGTGACGCTTGTCAAGTTTGATGAAGAAAGGTAAAGTGGGACCGAAGGTGCTACGTGGAGCTGCCACGTGTCCTAGTTGTTGTTCGTTGGTGGGCTCGCGTGTGTTTTAAGGGTTGATCGGACGACCGCGTTTTAAAATGAATTTAAGGTTCGATCTTAGTCGTTGATGGAGTTTCCGCGCCATGGTGACCATTGGAACGGGTGCTATTTGAATATGTAAACCTTTGCAGGGGGTTTTTGTTCATGGCGGTGCTCTTCCAAGTTGCATAAAAGTAGGTAGGAGGATCTGATCTTTTGGGTTCGCATTTATACAGTCGTAGGGTGTTGAAGGGATAGTTTTTTGAGGCGTTGGCTAAGCTCCAGACACAATGCACCAAAGACAAAAAAAAAAAAAATGAACTTTTTTTTTTTCAAATTCGCGAAAACACATGTAAGTTTTCGACCATTAAGGCGTAGGCTAAGCTCCAGACATAATGCACCAAAGACAAAATAAAAAAAAATTTAAATTTAAAAAAAAAAAGTCAAACTTTTTTTTTCAAATTCGCAAAAACACATGTAAGTTTTTGGCCATTTTTTTGTGGTTTTCGACCACAAAATATGTAGATCATGAAGAATAGATGCTAAAAATTTTGCAAAAATCCGTGGTGTTTTCGCATTTTTCAAATTTGGTCAATGGTGCATTCTGTCTGGAGCTTAGCTGCGTCCGTTTTTTTATGACTCTGGCTTCATAATTGTTGAGAGGTGATGACTTCGGTTTCTAATCAAATTTATATATATTTGTGTAACCCTTAGTGGGCTCCTTGTCTTTTCTACCTTAATGTTGGGTTTGTTCCCGAGTCCTAGTGGTTGTGCAGATCAGATCAAATCATTTTGATCTTTCTTTTTTGAAGTAAGATTAGTCGGTGGGTTGGAGAAAGGAAGGATTGCAGCAAATCAAATCTCATAGAAGGACAGGTGTCAAATGGATGTCATTTCTAGGGTTTCCTTCTTCTATAAGTTCCTTTCTTTTCTCATTTGTAAGGGTTTTGAATCCTTTGTTCTGAGGGCAGGTTCCAAGTGTGGTTCCTTTGTAAATTTTCTTTCATCCCTGCATATAGGGTGTTCTTGATCTCTTTCTGGTTTTAGAGAAGAGCATAAATAGTTATCTTTATGAATATATTTATCAGTGGTTTTGTATTGTAATCAAGTTGTCTCTATTATGCTTTCTGAATCATATAGACTAAGGCATCAAGGTTGTTTTGGTTTTGTCCATTGTTGATTAGTAATGGAGTCATTTAGAGGATGACTGTGATTTGGGATTTGTTTTTAGATATGTATGAGTTTGGGGTATTAAGGATATTTCAAGCTTGTCTTTCAGTGGATGTTGATTAATGTATTGTTTATTCCAAGGTCTCTTTGAAGGGGAGGGTTTAAAACTTTGAATAGGTAGTTGCATATTTGAACACACGGGTGGATTCACAAGTAGAACTTGACTGATAGGGTATGTCGAATGTAAGGCATTTGGGCATATTAGACTCTGGTGGTCTCTTTGTTCATAGTCTTCCTTTTGCATTGTTATGTTTGACTCTGCTGCCCATTAGATAAGGCACTGGTCTATGGGAGCTCTGGGATATTTTCAGGGATCCATTAATCAAATACATCAAAGAAAATCTTTTCCCTTCATGTTTATAGGAAGGAGTTAGATTAGGTCTAGTTTTCAAACATACTCTATGCAAGTGGGTCTCTACATAAGATTTGGTAAACACTAAGGTATTTGTTACCTATAGGTTTGAAAGTTGTTCTACAGTTATATATTTGCAAAGTGTTTGTATGGCAAAATGATTCATTTGTGTGCAAATTAGGTACACCCGCCTGAGTGATGTGGAGCTCAAAGTGTAGAAAGTTTATGAACCTTGTCAATGTTGGATTTTCCTTGTCTTCTTTCTAATAATGGTGTTGAGTTTGTGTCCTAGGTTTCAAATCCCATAATATAGTCTCATGCTCTCGTCTAGCAAAGGAGGTAGCAAGAAAAAGAACCAATAGATCCGTTACACATTTATGTGCAAATTTCGTTTTAAGTTCTCATGATGGAGACTTCCAGTACAAGTTTTAAAAGAAAGAAACAAAATACCTATATGGACTAGGGTAAGAAAAAACTAAAAACCCCAGGAGAGAGGAGATTACAGAAAGACATAATAGACCAGATGAAGGTGTTAGGGTCTACATCGAGTGGGGTAGGGTCTGAAAAAACCTATTACAGACAAAATCATGGACGTTTTAAAGACCACATAAGATGTTGAGACAATTGTCCGAGTATATGGATTGTTTATCTGTCATTACGCAAGGAGAAACTTCAAACAGTCATTCTAAAATCCATGGCATATGAATTTAGAAAGGCTCATAGTCACCGTCTTTGTGAATGTAGAACTTGTCATATTACTTGCCATCCATTACAATTAAAAGCTCACACCTATTTGGGACTTGGACTGTGAACCTGTTGTACATGTATCAAGGAATGGTGTAAACGAGGTGTTTGGGCTAGATGATATGAATGACTATGAGATTGCTCCTAAGGACGTAGAAGATGAATATGGAAGGTTGAGTACTAACTATCAAGAGTGTAGGTTGTCAATACATAGGAAGAGAGTAGGGGAGGAAACAGAGGTGGGAGAAAAAGAACAAGTTAAGCTTGCGAGAAGGGATGTAACACCATTTAGTGCATAAGATGGTACACCATTCCATGCTCGCTTATTCTGCCCATACCTACGGATAACATATTGCACGGGTGGACAAGTACTTGTTTCATAAACCCTCGAGTACATGTCAATTTTTCTTATGGTGATAGCTATAGATGTGCACTTCCGTAACCGTAGGGCATTGGACTATGCATGGTACATTTCCAGAATGCATGATTTGGGTTTGTCTGGCATTAGATATAAGCCTTGTAATACATACTTCAAGCATTACTCAATTTTGATGCAAATGATTCTGTTTTATTGCCATGAGAGCGAAATGTGGCCCGAGGGCTTAAAAATAATGACTGTTGGTAGAAAGGGAAAATCACTTCCTATTCAGTTGTGGACATCAATCTAGGACCATAGGTTTAAGGGCTCTCACTATGTGCACTTTGACGAATTCATTGTGAAAACTATCTAGAGGGCCTATAATGACCCATCTGATTACTCTGAGTTTAATAGCTTTCTCGAGCCTAAAGATTATGATGAAAGAGGAATAGTCAACTACAATTGGGGAGATTGGTTTGTTTGTAAAGATTACACTATCTTCTAGGTGTTTGGTTTTGATATGGAACCTTTCAAATTGCCCAACACTATTCCAGACAGAATTGCATATTTCAAAATTGTGAAGAGTTTTTATGTGGCTTGAGAGAGGCTAATTGTAGTTTTCCTTTTTGTTGTTAACAATAGTTATGTTCCGAAGGACTGAATGAAATGACATGATGCTTTCGAAGTACGATAATCATATCTGAAGAGTTTTTATTCTTAAATAATGAGAAAGGCAGTTTATTTTTTTGTAAATCTGTTGTGTATAGTCTTTCTAATCACTTATATGTTTTACTTATCACTTATTCATAATTGCTACTCTAAGTCGATATGTGAAGAAATTGTGTGATGTTGCATAGTTGGAACATCAAGAGACATATGATATTTGTTTTTCCACTCCTATCTTGTGTAGTTGGTCTTTCATAGGGAAAGTTATATTCAATTATAGTTGTGTTGTGAATTACAATACATTCATTTGAAAGCCCCTTTATCTCATAAACTGAGAAGTAGGAGAATTAATATTATACAGTTTTGTCAAGTTCTTATATTTGTATATAACAAGTGTCTTATGAGTAGTGTCTTATGAAACATGGGTCAATGAGTTTGATAGAACACTTGATAATGGTTCATAAGACACAACCCTTGCTAATGGACTCCTTTGTGGATTTATAATACAGAGGATGCTAAAGAACAAAATAAATATAAAAATCCTTTGTGGATTTACAATACAAAGGATCCAAAACCTGAATATGATATACATAAAACTTCGTGAAAATCTAGTGTGTTTTTTGGATTTTGAAATGTACGTTGAATAAGACCTTACATATTCAAATGTGAGTACAAAACATTGTCTACTTACTATTTTGTATTAAATTTTTTTATTAATATGGCATCACTTTTATTTTCTAAAACTTTTTATAAAATATTTGTAGTGCAAAATGTGGTGAAAAAATAGATAATAAGGTTATTTGAAGGGGTGGTCATTGCATATACACATCAAATACAAATGTTTATTTTCAAAACATACTTCACAATAATTATAGTCGATTGAAAAAGTACAAGTGTACAACAGCATGGTTGCAAAGCACATTATTACACTATATACAAAATGACACATGATCATCTATCTGGGCGTGGGTGTGGCAACATCATCCCTTGGAATCTCAATTGTGGAATGCGACTGTGTCGTTTCCTGAATCCATCCATATAGTCCAGCACAATCAGATTGAGTGTAAAATGTCCACAAACATCTGACATGAAGGCATCGGGTAGCAGCTCCTGAGGTCATCGCCTGGTCCCAGTCTCTCTCATGGAGCATGACACAACCAGCCTCGAGAGACATACAAGCCAATACTTAATGGTAGACAAAAATATCCTCAACTGTGCCCGCATTTCCTCTCTGTCAAAGACATACGACAAATGAAACCACCATGCATATATTGAAATTGTCATGTCATGGTTGCCCACAACATCTGTCTGAATATTCATCTGCCACCCCCTCCACACAGAATCCAAATCAGGGAAGCCCCATACAATAATTTGTAGCATTTGATCAAGGAGTTCGATTATGCTTGCCAGTCCAGGATTGTTGGCAGCATGGTACTCTAGGACCTTGAATACATAGTGAACAAGACAGTCGGCGAGATTTAAGGACGGGCATAGCAAAAAGCAGATAATTCAATTGATCAGTTGAAACATACAATTTTTTTATAAATAGGCATAAAGGTATGTTCAATAGAAGACCATGCCTCCTGTGGCGTGCAGTTGTCAACCTGTTCATATTGAACCAAGCCAACAACAAAGTAGAAGAGTTGTGGAGTTTTTGCACTCGCCAAAATATAACATGTTACTAAATCAAATTAAATTCATATAGATGTATAACAAATTTGTCATCAAATAGGTCATTATGTTAAGGTTGTCAAAGTAAGAAAGTTATGGAAATAATGTTTTTCTTTGTTGTTGTTTCTAGTGGGGTGCGTGTGTCCAACATGGGCGAATAGTGACATAAAACCTCTACAAAATTATGTCCTTCGTAAAATTATGTACAAAAAGAGAAAGTGTTCGTTAACTAGCCAGAGTTTATCAAGACATAATACAATGTAGCACATCTTCCATGTCATACATAAATCTTTGATGGCACAAAAAAAATACATGAGCTGACACTAATTATCACAACAAACACCGTCAATTTTTGTGTATAGTGGAGGATGTGCAGTGGACAATACTAAACATCAATAAACCCTAAAAAATGGTACACAACGCAATTTTTTTTCGGCAAGGATCATGTGTGTGCTGACTAATTTGCACCATTATGGCCATCTTCTCCACCAATGACACCGTCAAATGACAATCTCCGTCGACGATTACTCGAGATAGATGTCGGTGCTGGCTACAAATCACAATCAATAGTTGATGATTAAGTTTACAGGGTCTCGATAAAAGGGAAGAGTAAAATATAAAGATTCAATGTTCTCAACCGTTCAGAATGAATGTATTTTTTTGGAACTGAAGAGCTCACCAACTGTTGGTGGAGAAGAGGTAGTGTGCCCACCGTGCTCTACAAAATGTAAGGATTCCTTCTTAGTCCTCCCCCTCCTGCAGCCATCAGTGGGAAACACAAATGACTGTGAAGCATCAACTTCACTAGATTGGTCATGCTTAGAACCATGTGTGTGTTGTCTCCTTCAAGGGATGCAAACCTTGCTAGCACTAAACCACAGATGCATCTGAACTGTGCTTGTTGCATGTGGATCCTTGGTGTGAATCAAAGTGAATGGCACAACACCCGACCAATCAAGATAGATCGTGAAATGGTTGATGCATTTTGAGAATTCCATTGCTTGTTCATTTTTCTATGGCATTGTTTGCTTTACAGACTTCAATAACCCGATCGATTCATTCAACTGAGTCATTGTCTCAAGAGGCAATTGAACATCAACTACCATTTCAAGGTATTCTGAGGTTCCTGCACTGTGCCATGTGTTGTCAACGACCACACGGGGTGGTGGAATCTCAAGTTCTAATATGTTTGAATCATTTAGCGTGCATAAATCACATGCATTTGAATTATCATATTAGAGGTAATTGATCATTGCACAAATCCATAGCCCAAGTACGTCATTAAAAAAATAGTGTAAATGACCAAAAAATATTGTCTTGCCAGTAACGCCTTCCGTAACATCAGAAGACCCGACAATCATGGTTGAAACCTTCAATGTGTGCTTGTGTGTGTTTCCCTACAGGGCCCGCAGACAATCACACATGTACAGGTGATCACCGCAAGGTCTGACCACATAGAAATTACACAATGTATGGCTTTTCATTATATAGTATCCTAGTCTAGTTTCATCAGGAAAGCAATCATCATTAGGAATTGCCTTTGCCCTCTCTGTAGTTGTATGCAAACTTTACAACCTGCAATTCATGATGAAACCAAAGTCCTGTAACTTCTCCTTTTGCCTGTAGAATGGTTCCATCCTATAAATGAGAGTGAAGTATAGATGATCCATCTGAAGCGTACATTTATTTTGACGGTCGCAAAGGTATCGTGTCTTCAATGTGCAATGGTACGATTCTATGACAGCGTTTGTGTCCTGATTTGTGTGTGGGAAGAGTCTGAAGTTTTTGGCCCACTTTTTTGCGTGCACAATGCAGGCGCTATTTTTCATGTGAATGAACTGTAATTTACAGAACAAGGTTTACAAAATAACAAACAGTTGCACAAAAAGACAAGGATTACTTACCTTTACAACCATCACCTTCACACCATGTCCTCGAAAAAATATTCTAGAAATTGTGGCTGATTAGAAAACTCCACCCATAAATCATTCAATAGCCTATAAATGATATCCCCACTCTCACCAATTGTCATCATTATTGTCCCGAGGTGTTCAAACATTGTCTTTGCTATATCTTTCGATGCATACTTCAACACATTCTTCAACCATGACTGATGCACATGCCAATTGCATAGAATGACACGACAATGAAAAGTTGTCCGGGTGCACATGAATTGGACCGTGAGTGACTTCGGTCATGGGAAACTAGGAAATGATACTTGTAAAGGGAGTTGAAACAGACAGTCAAAGAAAAAGATGCATGAACTTACTGAGTGGCTTGTATCTCTACGTTGGCATCATCAGTCAAGAAGGCATTTACCGTCCAGTCATTTCTAGCCTCCTTTCCTCATCTATATATGACATGTAGCCACCCTTCTATGTCCTCAATCTTGTTACGGGATGATACAACCCATGCAATGGGCACCCCCAACTATTGCTTGTCAAACACGGCCAACGTATAAAGTTGATACTGCACACGATAAAGAAGTCAAGAACGACTGCAAAATGTTAATGACATACATCAAGTAGAAAGGTTGTTTACTACTCACTGCAAGCACGAAACGTCTCACCCCATATTTATTGGTGGCAAATGTCAAATCCATGGAGATTATAGAATTGTGTGAGTGTTGAACCATCGTATGAATCATCCATTAGGTTTAGATACCCATAATGAAAGGTCTCCCATCATTTTGTGGTTGCTGCCAATAAAAGAAATTATTGGGATCCACTTCTTTCCATTTTAGGATACTAGCGGGATCATGAACATGTTTTTGAGCTCAAGTGGACTTCTCTCTCCTCCATTCATTCATGACATATTTCTGTGTCAGAAAACTATCTCTCTTTTGCGACATACTCAAAAAATGTGGATCAGTCAGATGTCGGTCAATGATTGCATCCACAATGACATCCATTGCCAATATCTCATCTATGTAAGACTTGCATTCCATAAAAAGTTTCAGGGCAATCCGAGACCGCGACTCATTGGTTGGATCATTTTCACCATGACAAACTATTTCATCTGCATCTACGTGCAATATTTTGGTGAAACTCAAAATAGTCACATCTTGTCTACCAAACATAACCTTAATATTGAAGTGGCACTGACAACCCCTTTTCTTTGTAAATTGACGGACACATTTCTTTTTTGGTGTTTTATCCCTCTTATCTTCCGGCCCAAACAAGCACCAATAACTGAACATAAAGATAGTCATGTCGTCAACCATAAATGTTTTGTGACAATTTCTGAAAAAAAAAATATTATGTCGATTGTTTCTACTTGCCAGGAATAAATCTTTGTTTTTTTCCTTGTACTCTTCACAGTTGTGGTCTCTATGGGACACATAGACGAATGCACATTCAATGCCTTCCCTATTTGACTCCCCTGCGACAAAAGACTCGATTCTATGGACTAGAATTGCCGCACATAAGTCAGTTAGCTTATCATCTTCCACACCAATTGGACTCAAGTTGATATCATTGGATGAGAAAGGTTTCACTCCATCGCCAAATTCTTGCACTTCAAGTTGGGCAAGGAGGTGCCACTTGCATTTTATCCCCATCACAACAAGATATAAATGAAAAGGAGATGTATAAAAAAAATATTGTAGTTCAGCGAGAACATTAAGGGGTTCTGAAAAAATATAGAGGGTGACACTACTACACAACTTAAAATTACTACAAATTATCGACAACTAAAATTTACTTGCACAATTACCCATTTTGTGTCTCCTATATGCTTTGGAAACCAGACAGTATAAGAAGTGAAAAAATTGATTAATAAGCATGGACATTCAATGCCTCCAATCACACTCTGATGTCAAGTGGATTTATCACATCTACAAGACACTTTCAGACATCGTTACACCAAAATAAGCAGAGCATGTTATAAACTACCTTGCTAACAAACACCTCTATGTCCTCTAAGATGTTAACTATTGCAGAGTTGCAATATAAAACAAAGAGTACATTCTGAAAATAACAGAACTATTGGGTTTTCACAAACATGTTTGCTATAAGGTGTAAAACAATGACAACTCGTTGGAAGATATGTTGTTGATTCTCTATTAGTGCTTAACAGAGTATGCGGAAAGTAATTTGCCCCCCCTTCATGCATGCATATCCCATATCTGAATCCACATCCGTATCAGACAAACATACCGTGCCCGAATATTCATGAATTTTAGACTATGCCAAATTCTATGTGCTTTGATTTAAACTTCTTTTACACAAATCTTCTTTCATGGGAAAAAAAACCTTTCAAATATGCAACTTATATTTACTCGTATGAACAAAACATTACACCAAATGAGCAAGGCAAATTTCCCATCCCATAACACTGTTCATGGGAAAAACTTCGTGTGTTTTGAGCTCTGTGACCAACATTTCTGTGATTTCTACACCAAATGGGCACAACATAACTATCAAGATGAAGATAAATAAACATTTTACATTACACAGTGCAATGTTGTACTAATATCTTTTGTCGGGTTAATGTCGTTTGTTTCACCCTGTAGATTTTAAACGTTCCAGTTTACATTTCCCTTGGGATGACTAAACATAAGATGCTAAAAATTTTAAGTGCACAACTGCATAATGGAAAACATCATGTGGTTTCTATATTGTAGGTCGTAGTTGCCTTATTTACAAGACGTTTAACCAGCGATCATCTCTTTGAAGTTCAAGGGTAGATTTTTAATCACACTTGTGCAACTAAATATAATATTGTCGAACTCTTAAGTATGCATGTGCAGGCAGTGGAAACTGTTGTTTGTTTTCGCCATCGGCATAACTCAGC
>MU227783.1:1439811-1486056 GCA_018584345.1 Thuja plicata | reverse complement strand
TATTACTAATTCATGCAAAAATTTCAAAATATTTAAGAAAGTTTCTAAGTTTTTATGCTTTATTTTAAAAGAAAAATTAAATTAATATAAATATATATGAAATAATTAAAAATGTCTACATATAGAATAATAATATTCTAAATTAGTAAAACAAGTTTGTAAATCTCATATATTCTATTTTTAAAAAATTCAAAAATAATACGAATATATAATAAAAAAAGAAACATATATATTAAAAATAACATATATTTATATTATTAAATGAAATACTTTATTACCTATAACAAATTTTGACGGTTTATTAATAAATTCAACTGTCGTAATGACAGTTTTATAAAAAATTAACCCGTCACTCCATACGGTCTAATAAATTTTTAACCTGTCGTATAGGGTCCAAAAGTGAAAAAATGGCCAATACGACCATCAAATTCAGGCCTGGGTCTTGCTAATCAAGCAAATATTGCTTGTTTCGGTCGGTGGTAGATTTTATCACGGTTGCGCGAGTAAACTTTAAGTGCAAGTATTAGGTGGAAAGCATCGATTGTTTTCTCTGCAATGGGTCCCATTTACCTATGTTGCTGAAGTTTAATCGGAGATCATTTTGTCAAGATCAAAGAGTGCTTTTTAATCGTGCATGCACAATTAACTATAAGATGCATGAATGACGAAAGGTTAAGTGCTTTGGTGCAGGCAGGGGGAACTACCCTATGTTTTCGCCCTTCGCATAACTTAGGCAATTGTCGTAAGATTTTGCTCCCATCTCGATGGGAAATGTTATACCAATGGCGATAACATCTAGGCTCAAAATTTGACGGTCACCTCTGCCTGTCCTATGATTTTATTTTTTACGGTTTGGCCATTTTAATGCCTTCCATTTTACGTTTTATGAAAAATATTGATTGCCAAACAGATTGTTTACAACTAAATTATCTTACATTATTTTAAATAAAAGAGGTTTTAAATCAATAATAATATATAATATAAATTTTTATTTATGCTAAAAATAAAATAAGATTAAAAAATAAATATAAATTAATAATATATTAAAAAGCTAATATTATAAATTAACATAGATGAAAAAATCTCAAATTTATTAAATAAATTTCTAAAATTTATATTTTCTATTATCACAAGATAATAAATTAATAAAAATAAAAATAAACAAAATAGAAATATATACTACCTACTAATAGTACTAATATTAAATGATGATTATCTCTATTAAGTATTATTAATAGCATGTTTCTAACTTTATATTGAAATATTTTAAAATTTAGAATCATTCATATCTATCATTTAAAAATATCTAAATAAATATATATTAAGAAAAAAAATAGCCTCTCAATCTATATGGTCTAAATAAAATATAAGTTGTCATATACGATCCAAAAGTGCAAAAATAGCCATTACAACCATCAAATTTCAGGCATGTTAACATCCATCAGAGAAACTTTAGTTTTTGTATGTTCGTGCGTAAATGTCGATATTGTTGTCTATTTTTGACCATTTTGTGATAATGATGTGGGTTTTCGCAATGCACGTTGGAGGAGCAGCTAAATCGTAGACATTCAAGGGCAGTTTGGTTTTTGTTTTTTCCATCCACACTCAATGTCTACAACTACAACTTTTCGTGCTCATAGTGCATCTACAACCCAGCCCCTTCAAAACTCAAATCTGTTAACCTATAAAAAAATAAAAAGTAGCCAATACACATGTCACAAGAATACAAGGTAATGTACAAGAAAATTATAGATTTGAAAAGTATGGAGATAAACTCTTAGGACACCTTTTTATTATTGTACTTTGTGCTAACTTTTGTCTCACCAACCCTTGCAAAGGTTGTGTTATTTCGCTCTATCACGCTAAAAATTTACTATGGATTCTACTCTGCACCTCTGACAACAAATACGAGGAAAAAAATGACAATTAAATGTAGGAACACAAAAAAAAAGTAATACCCAAAGCATTTTGACCATTTTACAGCAAAAAAAAATATTAAACCATTTTTTAATGCATTTTGACAAATTTAGAAAAATAAATAAATATAAAGGCATTTTTTTTAATATACAACACCGAGAAGTATGAACTTCTGACTCACTCCAATGTCTTCTATTCTTCAATCTTCATTTTTGTTGGGTGCGGCTGATACCCGCAAGTCAAATACCTCTTTCTGTTTTTATGGTCAATCATCACCAAAACTCCAGAATATTTTTGTCGAGACTAGATAGATGAGACAAAGACAAATGCAAATGGACCAATGCAAATGTAGTAAAAATGACAATTAAATATAAGAATACAAAAAAACGCAA
Source organism: Thuja plicata (assembly GCA_018584345.1). Lineage (NCBI taxonomy): Eukaryota > Viridiplantae > Streptophyta > Pinopsida > Cupressales > Cupressaceae > Thuja > Thuja plicata. The sequence continues at coordinate 1,483,747 of MU227783.1, read as the reverse complement.
TACCCAAAGCATTTTGACCAATTTACAGAAGAAAAAAAATATTAAACCATTTTTTTCAATGCATTTTAGAAAATTTAGAAAAATAAATAAATATAAATGCATTTTCTTCAATATACAACACCGAGTAAGTATGAACTTCTGACTCACTCCAATGTTTTCTATTCTTCAAGTCTTCTATTTTTCAATCTCCATTTTTGTTGGGCGTAGTTGTTAGTAAGTTGAATACCTCTTTCTATTTTTTTGGCCAATCATCACCAAAACTCTATAATATTTTTGTTGAGACTAGACAGATGAGATAAAGATAAATGCAAATGTAGAAAAAATGATAATTAAATACAATAATACAAAAAAAGTAATACCCAAACTATTTTGACCAATTTACAGTAAAAAAATAAAATATTAAACTATTTTTTTCAGTGCATTTTGATAAATTTAAAAAAATAAATAAATATAAACACATTTTCTTCAATATACAACATCGAGTAAGTATGAACTTTTGACTCACTCCAATGTCTTCTATTCTTCTATTCTTCAATCCCCATTTGTGTTGGGCGCAGCTGTTACTCGCAAGTCGAATACCTCTTTCTATTTTTGTGGTCAATCATCACCAAAACTCTAGAATATTTTTGTCGAGACTAGACAGATGAGACAAAGACAAATGCAACAACCTTTGGCGTCGTTTTAACAGTAAAGTCATGCTCACTTTTTCTCGCCCGCCGCTTGCAGCTTGCTGCCCAAGTCACTTCACTCACTTTGTCCGTCCGAAAGCCATAACTATTAATATACTTAGTAGGTAAGAAAACATTTAACAAGGAGTAATTAAGAAATAAGAAATAAATTTAGGGAATTTAAAGCATTCTTTGTATCGAAAGAAATGAAGTTTCGAGTAACTAGTAACTTACTTAAAAAGGGATTGTACGAAATAGATTGAGTGTGTCGTTCAATATTTAACACTTAAAGAGATAGCTGTCAAAAGAACAATAAAATAAATGATGCCAACATCGGACGCCGCCCCCCGCACAAGCACCCATCGGATAAAAAGGCATCAAGTAAGTTGTGTAAGAAGTTAACGAAGCCTGATGGTTATTCGATGGGACATTTTATCGACACTTTTTCGAGTAAGGGCAGATAGTATTGTTTGAAGATGATTTTGAATAAGATATGGCATCAGATAAGGAAAAAAAGGAGAAAACATGGGTTTGTAGTTAATCGATAAACAACTGGGTATTGCAAAGAAGATCATAAAGGATTACTCGATGACGCATAATCTTTCGAATGTATTGAAAATTGAAATTAATAAATTTATTTTTTGGACTGAAGATAGTCTGAGCCGTATATGACCATTGCGATCTGATGGGTAGAGTCGCAAAATTTGGAGGATTGAGAATTATAAAGTTTCATCAAGTTGTCGAGTGAATTATGGAGCTTACTGAGGAGTCAAAGAACATGCAACCTTTATCATCAAAGAAACCAATGGGAAATAAATAGAAGGATGCCCCAATTGACCAGCCCACTAAGGAAATCAAGCCAAGGAGGCAGAAGGCCGAGGGAAGATATTTAAAACAAGATTTTCTTGACCAATTTCCACTATCCACTTAGAGGTCAAAGAAGGTGAAGCAAGGAGAGGAAGGGATCAAGGATAGATGCGACAAAGTAGGAGATTTGTGGCCTACGTCTAGGGGTTATACATTATTTATGTTTCATTGCAATAGGAGGCTGGAGAGGACCCCAATGTGTCATCCATGAAAGACAAATTTGAGAAGAACAGTTGTTCCAAATGTGTTTGTAAATATTCAATTATTGCAGGAAATTATCAAGGGTTACGTTCCCAAAACTAAGACTATAAATGCAGCTTCTGGCATACCATTGATTTTCATTATGAAAAAAGAAATTGAGAAGGTTTTTCAACTAGAGCCAAGTTATGAAGCCAATTTGAACATACCAAAACTAAGGGAGGAGTATTTTGCCCTAGAAATGGTGTACAAGACCCGGGTGTTGTCTTTTCATCTCCCTAAGGTGGGAAATTCAAGACCAATGTTTTCAAGTGATGACTGCCCACCATATGATATGATGTTGTTTTACCCATATTTGCAGTGTACTTACATGACTGATGGTCAAGTATGCAGAATTGAGAGCCATCTTCTGATGAATATGGATTTAATGGTCCTTGCAGTTGATGTATAATATAAAGACCCTAATTATTTTGATTTTTCCACATATGTTGCCGACAAAATTAATATATATTTAGAAAAGCTTCAAAATGATTCATCTAAGTTAAGGTTTAAGCATTATTCCTTGTTGATGCATATGTTTCTATTTTTCGGGCAAGAAAATAATGTCTGGAGTGAGGGATTGCCAATTAGGGAGTATGATGTTTAAGGGTTTAGACAACCAGTACAGTTATGGTTAAAAATATGGGATTGCAGGTCTACCTTTTCACACAATTTATGTTTTGAAGAGCATTTTGGCAAGCCTTTGATGAGACTACTGAGAGGATAATATAGTCATACTCTGTCATTAGAAATTAAAAGGTTTCTCAAACCTAAGGACTATATTGAACAGAGCCCGGTAGACCACAATTGGGGTGACTTGTATGCTTTTCAAAATTGTACAAGGATAAGGGTTTATGGTTTTGAAGGTTTCCCTAATGACCTCTCAATTACAGTTCCTAACAAGATTTCTTACCTAGAAATTGTGAGGTAGATGGCAACGTCAAATTCACAACATTTGACATCAAGCAATAAGAAATCATTCATACCAAGTACTTTGTCATTTGGTGATTTCTTCATGAAAAGTATGCAGACCTATGATTCTATCAATGAAAAACTCAGTGTGTATGGATTCTCCCAAGGAGATATAAGGACATCCTTTAATCTTGGGGGATATATAGGAAGATTCAGAGCATCTCATAAGTTGCGATCATTTGGGCATACGCCTTTGTTCATTGATGATTTGATCTGAAACTTGGAAAGGGATGAAGCTATTAACAAGAAGGAAATATATGAAAAGGTGGAAAAGGCTTTTCAGTGGAAAATAAGATGAGGAAGAATTAACATGCAAGTCATCCAAGGTATCACTGATCCAGTGGCTAGAGCCATGAAATTGATTGAGCGTGAAGCAAATATTGTCAATAATGTTCCTCTGCAGGTATTTAAAGAGCCCCGATCGAGGATTAGCGAAGACTCCCCAATTGCACACTTGTCTCTGGACCCCAGAGGTGATGATGAGGATGTATTCTTTAGAGAAGAAGCAGGGGTTGGGGTTCAAGACTATTTTCCCAAGTGTGAGGAAAATGAACTTAATTTGGGACCTCTACATGCAGATGGATTAGGGGATATGAGGGAAATTGAGCATGAGGAGATGATTTCTGATGATGTATTTGTTTTTTATAAAGAATTTAAATCCTTTTTATATCAATATAAAGGAAGAAAATTGAGAGAAGCCTCTAAGAATGTGGAAACTGAGGTTCTTGAAAAGATGCTAGAGGAAGAAGTTCAGAAGGAACTACAAAAAATGACTCCACAAAGAGGAAGATAGTTGCTTAAGGATGTTGGTGTTATCTTGTACCAAGGATGGGATATGCAAGGTGCATTTATGTTTGATTATTTTTCAAGAAAGGAAGGTCCTGGGTTAGGAATTAAGCCTGAAGATTTGTAGGATATTGTCACTGGATCTGGTTATGGTCCCGATCACAAGTATTTATTGCAATGGGCTTTATACCCAAGAGATCGGAGGCCTCTACTTGTAGATGTTGATGAAGCATTCAAACACTTGTTCAACAAGTTGGTAGAACTCATCCACGGGAGACAACACAGTTAAATATGGATGTTGCTATGATGAACAAAGCTGAAGTGGATGCATTAGTCAAAGAACTAAATAGTTACAAGAATTCTTTGAAGAGAAGTGAACAAGAAAGGGAAGCATGGAAAGAGATAGACATGATGACACAAGAAGCCATTTCTACTAGATACGGTTGAAAACTGATGATTATGATGCAGAATGCAAGGTGCTAGCAGGAATGGGAGATGCAACTTATTGGAGGTTTAAAGTGGAGAAACTAGAGAAGATAATAAAGGAGAAGGGTAATGATTTGGATGATTTGGCTTTAATAATTTTTCATAAAAGATGTGAAATATTGACGAAGATGGTTGATAAGTATTAGGATGCTTATTCTAACACTTTTAATGTGGAAGAGGAACATAGAAGATTAAAGGATAGAATGAGACACAAAATTAACACAATTGATCCAACAAATACAAAGAAGCTTCGGTTGGGCAATTTTTTATTAAGTGCACATGAGGAATGGGGTATGAAATTAAACACAGATATAAAGCGACTTCAATGTGATGTCATGTATGTTTTGCTCACTTTGTTGGAGGATGGTTTGATGATTCCATTGGACAAATGGAAGAGTGCGCTCATGGAAGGTGTAACATTTGTATTGGTAGAGTTGTAAACCACCAACAATCTTGCCACTCATGTGTTGGCGATAACCGAAACATTTTTTCGACAAGAATTTGCTCTGGAAGTTTCAAGTCGACATGTGGAAGTATACAAAAATTAGGGATATACAATTCATTTGTGAAATCTTAATATGTTTTTGTTAAGATAGTTTAGGTTTTCAAACCTTCATCTTGATATAAATATAATACAGGACTACTAAAATAGGGATAGCCATTTTTTGAATCAAGGAAGAAAACATTGTTAAGCTCTAAATATTAGACCTTGTTTTTTGATAAGTGTTTTGAAGTTTATTTTATATTATAGTGGACCGAATAATTTAATATCAATGCAAATAGAAGTTCACTGGCATTTTCAAAGTTCCAATATGGTTGTCTTTGTTATGAATTTGAGCATTTGTCTAAGTTGAATGGTTACATACTCTTCAATTTATGTATCTGTATGGCAGATTATGAGATTATATTAGGGGTTCTTCAAAGGAAACAATTAATTTCCTTAGAGTGATTTAAATGAGTTTTGAACATCTTTACAAATTTGATGGTTACATCTATAGTATGAATGTGGAGTGATATGTAGGGCATATTCCTTTCCTGAAAAAATTTGCAAGTGTGCTTAAGTGAGTGTTGCTGTTAGGGGATTCGTGCATTTAAAGCGACCCCATACCGTACGATAAGGCACTGGTCTTTTATGAAATTGTAATGTGTTATTATCATTACTCACAAATACTTAGTTGATCTAGTTGTTACATTTTATTAAATAAGTCTTTCTACAAAACAAGCATTCTATAGAAAATCCACTGTAAACTTGCTTAATTGTGTTTCTGTGTGAGCCAGTAGAAGCAGAGAATTGGTAAACCCTCTTGAGTTTGTGGAACTCAAGGTGTAGAATGTACAAATACTTTATTATTTTTTCTATTATCCTTGCTTGGTCCATGTTGGGACAAACAAACATCATACTTTTGTTACGGGTGTTGAGAAACAACGAGAAAAATACCCAACACTTAACATTGTCAGTAGTTCAATCGTAACCATAATATTGAAGCAAACCAAAATGAACCCTCACCAAATATAAAATTTAAACCTAACACAAGTTAATTGTACCATGATAGTAGGTATTTCTAAATTCAATCAAATGTATTGAAGAGTTAATTTATTGAATTAATGTTTGAAATCACAATATGAGGGTAAGGGTAAGAGTTTACTTCAGGGTTGCTACTACTATTACGATTTGGGGTTTTCATTATGACAATATTTAAGGTTACATTTGTGATTTAAAATCTCCACAGTTAACCAACATGTGCAATACTAGAAACGGTTTACATCTATCATCAAAAGCTAATTTAAAAGCATCAAAATGTATGAAAGAGGAAAGAAGATTGATAGTATACGTCAGATATTAAGGTGCCCAATATGTCTGTCAAGTCATATGTAAAAAAATCAAAGAGGAAATAAGATTAATAGTATACACCATATATTAAGGTGCCCAAAATGTTTGTCTAGGCATATGTAAAGACATCAAAGAGGAAAGAAGATTAATAACATACGTCACATATTAAGGTGCCCATTATGTATGTCTAGGCATATGTAAAAACATCAAAGAGGAAAGAAGATAAATAGTATACGTAACATATTAAGGTGCCCAATTTGTTTGTCTAGGCATATGTAAAGAGAAATAAGTTTATGTATCAATCAGCCAACCTACTCAGCCACCTCTGAATGTGGTCCGCAAAGAATGTCATTGTCGTCTAGGTGCGTTGTTAGTCGGCATGAAGAGTGTGTTGTAGTCTAACACGAGTCTGTTTGGTGGAATCCCTCGTGTTGCATACTCAATTGCCTGGTTAGGAACTGTATCTAGTAGTTGTGTGCCCCATGAAGTGAGAACGTGTGTACACTCCATGACAATTTGGCAGTTCCATGATGGCCACAGTGTCATAATATCATTGATAGGATTCGTCTGCCCGTCGTTGTGAAGAGCATTGCAATAAAATGTCCAAACGTCAATAGTGATCTCTACACTATGACGATGTGCTGAATGTGGAACATAAGCCATCCCCCACCCATACCACCATGCATCTGTGGTCGTAGCCAAAAGAATTTGCCTCTGTAACTCATCGTGCAGCCGGTGGAGGAGTTCTCTGGTGTAGTTCATCTGTAAGTTTTGTAGTAACCTGCAAAACCGAACCACACAATTATTAATAATATGTTTGTAATGTACACAAATTAAAGAAAAAAACATTAGTTTATTTCCTGTCCATTATGTTTCAATAAATTATGCAGCAGTCCATACCATACAATAAAATGCATCTATATAAATCATTTATGTAGACATTCGAATGCTAAATTTTAGGCAAATAACACATCCTCTAAAATATGTTAGCTTGATTTCATGTGTGCAGCAATAGTAAATGTAAAATTGTTTTGACAGTTAATATTATTGTAACTGAGAGCTTGTTTGAAAATGAACAAATCTACAACATAATTTCCAAATAAAGGAACTGGTTTTTTGTATTACTTCAAAATGTTAAACACTTATAACTGAAAATATTGATTATATGGGATTTACAATGGCAGTGGACGACTATTTTTTGAAATTAAAAATTCATAACAAAAATAATTATGCTTCCTAGAGCCATATAACATTGGACACATCCTCTCTCTAATTTATCTTTTCATTTGTATGAGCATCATGGATGGCATTTCTTGGCATTTTTGAGGCGGGGTAGAAAAAATTGCGTGCTTTGACACGAAATTTTGTGTGTATTCACAAGCACATTCTTTTTGTACTGTTGAATGAGACATATTGTGGTACTGATAACTTCTATTGGGCTAACATTACTCTTGTTTCTCCGCTGGGAGATTTTTAGGAGATCTCTCCTTCGGTCGTGAGATTTGGGAACGCATAAGTGTTTTCCACCATCTCTACAACTTTCCTTAAGAGTTTGTATATGTCTTCATGAATATCAAGTAACTCCTTCTCTGATGGAATGTTCTGCACAACACCATTCTGCAACCAAATTTTTCAATTAACTTTGACCTACTTTTCCCACCATTACCCGACACAGATTTCCGATGAATGCTCATCCACCCTAATAGATTAAAGAAAAAAATTAAAACCCATGAAAGATTGAGATGCCTTACAACTCACTTTCTATAAATTAATCCCCAATTATCAAATTCATATGTAATATCTAAACCCCTTGAAATTTGTTCTCAGGAATTACACTCCCCTTAGAAATAACCTTACAACAGATTTCACAATTTGCCTTACAAATTAATGAACTTGAAATGCCTTACAGATCAAACTCATAACAATTCAAAGCATACACATGAAGACAATTAAACATCAAGAAATGACTCCAATTATATTTTCATTAATTAGTGTTTCTTTAGTACCTTCAATATTTTCTCAGTAAACTAAAACTCAATAACAAAAGTCTAGACTGTAACTTGCATTCGATATTGATTGATCATTTATTGATCGATCCTCGTACAATATTGCCTCCTACTAATTATACCTCTAGCAATCTTTAAATCATGTTATGAACCAGGATGCACACGCGTCAGTGGTCCAAAAGGCTGAAGCATTTCATCGAGTAAAGCAGTGTTTCAAATAACTCAGGTGCTAAGTTGTAGTGGGCTTTATCTTGTTCGACAACACTATTATAATGTGTCTTGCATCGAATAATATATCTTGTCGACTAATCCCAACCTTGAACAAAATAATGGATAAATTATTCACAAAAAAATAGTGATCTAGTGTACGAAACACACAATGTTATCGATACAGTGCCGTAAAAAACACGTGACATTTTGGAAGGGACGCAACTAAGCTCTGACCAAATTTTAAAAATCCAAAAATATCGTAGGTTTCCTGCATTGTGGGATCTTGGTTACCTTTATCTTGAAGGATTTAAGCATCATTTTGTCGGTGTTTTAAAATGATTTTATACTTTGTAAGATACCAATATACCTATAGATGGATTTTAAGGAGTGGTTAGTTCCAAAATATGGGGAAATCTAAGGTAACTGGACCAACTATAGGGACAAGACTGCCCTCTGCACTTTTGATTCTGCAAGACCAAGGCAGGTGTTGGTGTTTAAAGTGATTTTATGCTTGACAAGCCACCAATATACCTATAGATATGTTTTGGGGAATGGTTAGTTCCAAATATGGGGAAATCTATGGTAACTTGACCAACTATAGGGACAAGTCTGCCCTCTACACTTTTGGCTCTGCAAGACCAAGGTGGGTGTACCTAATCCAGCTTAATATTCAACACTTTACATTCCTTTTGGATTTTAAACAACATAAAAGTGATAATAAAGGTAGAATGATAACCATTCATTCATTAGTTCTCAATTATCATAAAGGACATACAACACATAAAAATGGTTTGAAATGATTTTGATTTATAAAAGGTAGAATATAGTCAAATCCAAACCAAACATATGTTACTATAACAAATGCTAATCTCTGATCAGTGCCTTATTTATTGGGTAATAATCATAGAGGCAAATGAGATATACAAAGACCAACTACTGTCAAAGAATCACAACCATGAATACAACTAATCCAAACCCATACTTCTTACAATAATCCTTGTGCACACAAAATTAAATCATGCATTATCCATAGCTATATTTAATTTAATCCTTGATCAAAAATAAGGAATAATAACACATACAAGGATAGATTCCATGCAATGAATCAAAAGACTCATAACTCAAGCAATAAACACATAGGAGAGATTTGAACCTGGAGTATTTGTATCAAGTATAATGAATCATGTTCTTGTATACAATTTATTTCAACATATACACCCTATCAATTTAGCAAAAGACCTAAAATCCTTTATTATATTATCACAGTTTAACTAGTCTGCTATATCCTTGAATGAAACATTACATGTGATTTTCATTACTCAACTTTCCAGCCCCTTCCAAATGGTCTTGGAAATCCTTTTATAGATGGATGATTTCTACAAGCCACAGACCATTTGGACAAGAGACAAAATACATGACTCACACAAAAGACAAAAATATAAGAGAGCCAATAACCAAGTTGTTACAAGATTTTCCCAAGTATTTTGTCATCTGACCGCATGGTTCTTGCAATTGCTTCAAAACTATTCTGAGCCTTCCAAGTGGAAACTTGTTTCCTTTTATCTTTGATGTAGAAGATCCTTTGTACCCATTGTCCATCTCAAATTGTTGGGGAACCGCCATCTGTTGGAAAAACAATGAAATATTCCTTTTCATCTCCCTTATCTACATTATATCTTCCCTTCCAAGATGTAAACACCTCATCACTAGGCCAAGGGAATTTTATAAATTCATTTTTCTTGTTATTCAACTCGTCTCATTCTATCTTCATTTGTTCAACCTCTTTTCTCTAGAATCCAAAATATGATTTGGCATTCTCGATTGTTTCCACAATTTAGACAAACAAAAGTGTGCTATCAAGGTTGATGATACTGTTCATCCTTAAAGATAAATCATCATCCATTTGTCTCATCCATATTTCTTTTTTCTCTAATGTACCATTATTCCTGAAGATGCTAGGAAATATCTCAAAACAAACTTTGGAGTATTCCCTCCTCAGTGTCTTAGCTTTTTTTTGTATGACGTTTCTTCTTATTTCAAAATCCAAGAAGTCCTTGACAAACTTGTAGGTGGTTTTTATTGAAGCATCATTGTTCTCCTCATTTTTGGACAAAGAATAAAAGAATTTTAGGTTACACTTCCTCCCTATCCACTTATGCAAAATTGGCTCCAATGTATTCTTATCCAATTCAAAAGAATTTAAAATATTCCTTATTCTTTCCCCGCCCTCATAAATAGATGTAGGTTCTAATCCCTCAGCAAATAGCATAATGGTGTCCCTCACCTTTTATTCATACTTTTTACTAAGTGTGGTTTGGGCATTATGAAATTTTTGGCTTTCCTCTGCCCAATCCTCTCTTACCTTTTTCGACCTTTCTCTCTCTACTTCTAGCTTTTGTTTCTAAAAATTAAGCTCTACCTCTGATGTGGAGCTAGGAGGCATAAGGGAGAGGGGATATTCTATGATGGGGCTAGAAGATCAAGGTTGGGCTGGATTGTGAGAAATCATGCTTTGAGGAGATGCCTAGACTGATTGTTGTACTCTCAAATGGGTAATTATCTTGTCCTTCTCAATGGACTTTTTTAGCAAATCATTATATGCCTTAAGAAACATTTCCATTTTAATCCTAGTCTCTTCTTTTTCCTGAGCATCTTTCTTTTCCACCTTCATATTAAATTTGGAAGATTATAACACTATACTTGATGCTTCCACCCATGAAGTTTCTCTAACTCTTCTTACCATCAAGCTGCCTGAATAATCAGCTTGGACAATCTCATGTCTATTTCTACCTTCTTCTCTTTTCAATGAAAACATAACTAAGGCAACATGATCATCACTGAATTTAACTCTGATTTCCTTTTGAGTTTCTTATAGTGTAGTATGCATAGTTTTTGTTTCCTTTCTAACAACATAGAAAACAATGACATCTACAATGTCCCATTATAGAAGAATCAGGACTCCTACTCTCCTAACCAGTTCTCTTCCCTATTCAGGGGTGACCTTACCAAATTCCTCTACCATTTTTTTCTTTATTTCAGCCTCTATTTCATTCATTTCCTTATCAGGATGGTCCTCCTATCTCTTCTCACATCTTTCCTTAAATTCATCAATGTGTGTTCTCTACAAGAATTGCATAAATTCCCTAGCTTTCACAAAATTGTCATCTGACAAGAACGCATCACTGGCCTGATTTGTTATGGGATATAATTATTTCCCAGCAAATTCTACCACTGTCAGGTCCATCTCAACATGTTTGGGAGCTTCAGGCATCCCTTCCTACATTTCATGGTGTGTCACAAAAACTTTCCCTGTGCTCCCCATTTGTAGCAATTGTTCTGCATTTGCTTGCTCATCAATGTGAAAAGGGGACTGAGAAGGTGAATATACATTTTCAATTTTTTGCCCCTCTTCCTCTATCATTTGCCTCTTTGGGGAGGTCAGTGATCCTAAATCAGTACCAATTGTCCTTTTTCCCTTTTGAGGTAGAAAATTCCTCACCATGTGTTTGCTTTGTAGTTTTCCTAGAAGATGAAGGCACATCTTGCATCTTTTGACCTTTGTGATATGTCTCCTCTCTTGGCATTACCATGTTGTACCCCTACCTCTGGTGAAAAACATATTCCCCTGGTGGGATGAGCCTAACATGTGTGGACTTGCTTAGGATAGCTTTAGCCTTTTCTGGCTATGCCTTCAATACAACATCTTTATTTTGATTTAAAGATTGCATGATGTCTTCAAAGAGTGCTATTAAGGAATCAATCTTCTTCTCCATAGGCTTGAAAACTTTCAATGGATCATATCCCTTATCAAAACATTGTACAAAATCTAGGGTCTTCTTATAAACCAACCATTTTTCCTTTCTAATCTCCTATTCCTGCAAGTTGAATTCATTCCTAATAATATCCTCAGGAAAATGGAACTAGTGATCCATTGCTAAACACATTGTCTTATTTCTAAAGATATCACTGATAAATGCCTCAGGGTTAACACATCTTACAACTAAGGTTGCTAGATGATAAGGCTAAAAAAATTGTCCATATGCACCCAACCACCCTTGGTGATAATAAATTGGTTAACAATTGTAATAGTGGGAAAAATAGTGCCTTTTTCCCTTTCCTATCAAGGCAACCTCCTGCAAACCACCAATCTGCCTGATTATCTCAGCAATACCCATTTTAAGAGGGACTTGATAAGGGAGTATATATGGAGTGCCTATGAAACCATACACTCTGAATACAGTTGAGACGGGATATAAAATAATATCACCCCAATTATGCACTATTTTAATACTCTGAGCATATTGCTTTGGTCTTAGGAGAGACAATAAATACTTGGGGATCCTGGGGTTTTTAGAAAAAAAAAACAAGGCTTTAAGCCTTGAAGCAAAACATCTATCAGATATAATGTAACTGGCCTCATCCCTGTCCCATGATAAATCCATGCTACATAGTTGGACTGACAATTATTCCCCATCTTTAATCATCAACAAATCCATTTCTTTCTCAAAATAATTTGAACCTCTAAAAAGGTACATATGCATCAGCATAGAATACCATCCAAATGGTTTATCTACTTTTTCATTCTGAATACCATTTAAACCATTGTGGATCAGATTGGCTACATGAGGTGCAAAGTAAAAAATGATATCAAAATGAGGATGGAGAACCTGAACCATCATGAACATGTAATAGATGGGCATTTCTATTTCTACATCATCTCCAAAAACCTGACTTAAAGAGCAATACACCTCTGGCCTTCATATTGAAATAATCTAACTTGATTGGTTCTGGTGTATTGGGTCCTAGTACAACCAAATCTCCAGTCTTGCCAAAAAATTCTTGTAGCGACCTATTTCTAAGATAATCCCTTTGAGCCTTGTAAATCTCCTTGAATATCAAAATTAATTTCATCAAGTTGAATGGAGGGTTCATTCAGTTGAAAATATTTTCAAATTTCTTCATCTTTGATACTTATCAGAGGATCTCCATTTACATCTCTTACCATCCTAGTTATATGATCATAATTTTGTCCCACTTGAAGTAAAAGATTAGTTTCCATGAATACACCTGGGACTACCAGTTTCCCTACATCAAATTGCCAAATGTTTCTACTAGGAGCATAGGCATTTCTTTGACTGAATACTACTCTGAACAATCCCAAACTAGATATGCCAATGTTGGCATCTCTCGCCCATTTTCCCTTGTCATACAAACCCTCACCAATATTTAAACGGGCATTTCTTAGTACCAACTGTTTGGTCTTAGTGGATTCATTGGTGGATCTATGTAACTATTCCAGAAGATCATCGCACACATTCCTTTCCTGGTAATCTATTTTACCTGTGAGCTCTCGTCGTGGTGTCATCTCTAAATTAGGGTATCTTAATCAGAATAATATAGAATTTTTAAATAAACCCTACTAAATTCACAAGCCTAAAACCCAACTAGCATTCAAATTCACAAGATGTAGAGGTGAAATCACAGAATAACTTACTTATTCTACAAATGTTGGATAACATAATGAAAATGCTGCAATTTGCCTCTGCTTCAGTCTCTTTGCCAACTGTGACATTTAAAACATCAAGTGGAAAATCTTATAACATGATCTCACTAGTATTTTGCATTAAATTTTTACTGAGTTGGCCACACATTATGCAATTACTTTCCCATGTTTCAAAATTCGCAGCTCAACGGTTCAGTAAGCTTACTTTCATCGAGAAATCAAAACTTTAAAACGTGACCCTAGATTTAGCAATGTCTCATCATATTGTGCAGTCACCAGTAGCTTAAAGAAAATGTGATCAACTTGGACATGTGTCCATCAAGCACAATCCCTTGAAGACTAAAAATGGTGCATCTATAAATAGAGGGATTACGCTAACCGTTGGATGAACTAAAACTTATACCATCTTTAAACTCCCTTTGAAACTTGGGGCCCTGATCACAAATGCTACATGTCAACCATGTGCAATCCTCAATGAGTAACATCGAATCAAATTTTCTTCAAGGCAACTTTCCCACCATTAGATTATATTTAATCTAACCACAATCTATCTGGTGTTATCTTTACAAACCGTAGGCCCCACTTCCCAGAAAGGACACATGTTCATCAGGTGCAATGCCTCAATGAATAACATCACCTCATCTTTCCTTCAAGGTATCACACTTGCCATTAGATCAAAAAGGATCTGCATGAACTTTATTTTAACTTTAACCCCAGTCTGTCCCCACCATAGACACTTGTCTTTAAGGCACAATGCCTGAATGGATATCCTTCGCTCATCTTTTGATCAAGAAAAAGCACCAACCGCTGGATTAAAATGAATGTATCTTGTCTTTAGCTTTACTTTATCTCCAGCCAGGTCCCATTTTCTATGACTTGTCACTTAGGCTCAATGCCTTAATGACTAACCTTATTGCATATTTCTTTTGAGGAAATGCGCCAGACGTTGGATTAAAGTGAGTTTGATCACAACCTATCGAATGCATTTATCTCGAAAAGACTGGCCCCATGATCACAAATAGACACGTGTCTTTTAGAGGCAATCCCTTAATGAGTATTCAACAATCATATTTCCCTTGAGGCAATGCGCTAGCTATTGGATTAAAATGTACTTGCTCGACCCCTTACAAGGCATTGCCTTAAAATACCACAAGGACCTCAGACTTAGGAAAAATTAATATATAGGATCAACTAGGTCTCAAGACTTAAAAACAAAAAGGGCCTGGACCATGGTAACTTAAGGCACATGTTTAAAAGAAAGACTTAAGTGGTTAAAAAAGTAATGCGCAAACATAAACCAAGAAAGACTAAGGGTTTTAAGCAAACAAAACCAAGGATTAAACAAGTGACAACTAGGCTTTTGGAAATCTTGAACCTAGCCCAGAGATTTTACACAAGACTTGGCAATGAGGCAAAAAAAATTTTGCAACCCTAACACCCTTCTTGTTGTTCAATTGTCTTCATGTGTATGCCTTGAATTCTTATGAGTTTGATCTGTAAGCCATTTCAAGTTCATGAATTTGTAAGGCAAATTATGAAATATATTTTAAGGTTATTTCTAAGGGGAGTGTAATTCCTAAGAATAAGTTTCAGGGGGTTTAAAGAGTACATGTGAATTTGATCTGGTCGATGCTTTATCATTTGGCCCCACATAGGCGAGATCTCTGGATGGACACTTGTCAACTAGGCGTGATCCCATGATGAGTAAATAAAATTCATCTTCACTTCCAGGCATCACGACTGTCGTCTGATCAAAAGTAATCTGACTTACCTTTATCTATCTTTTAGTCTCAGCTAGGTCCCACCACTAGCCACGTGTTCCTTTGCACAATTCACTCCAAGATGCCAGCGAGGTAGCTTCTAAATATGCTAGCGGGGTAGCTGCTGAAGCCATGGGATCACGCTGAATAACACTGCACTGAGATGGATCCAAATTGATGACTATGTTTTAAATTTCATTTTATGATGTGAGAAGCCTTATTTTACCGTTGAGCCGCAGGTTTTTAAATATGAAGAAGAAATTACGAAGCGTGTGGATACCCTGTCAAGAATTAATGCCAAGTGGAGCCAAAGTGTAGCATATTTGATTTGTTTTCTGGCATCTTTTGAAGCGTGTAAGTTATTCTGTCTAGTTGCTTTTACCTTCTGTGAATTTGAGTGCTGGCTTGGATTGAAGTTTGAGGGAAGTAGAGTTTTTCTATAATTACTCTATTATGTTACAATACCCTAGTTTCTAGATGGCACCGCATAGAGAGTTCAAGGGTAAAGTAGATTATCCAGAAAGAGCGGCGTCTGATGATTTTCTGGAGCAACTTTATATGTCTAGTAATGATACTTCCAAAGTAAAAGAGTTAGTGCCGAAAAACCCTCATTTGAAATTAGGTGATGATCTATATGATAAAGGTAACTGGACGAGGGATGCAAATATAGGTGTGTCTAGTTTAGCTCTTTTCAAAGTGGGTTTTGGTCAAAGGAATGCTTTTTCTCCTGGCAGTAGTATTTGGAAATTTGATGTGGGGAAGCTAGTAGTTCTAAAAATTTGCATGGATGCTGATATATTGCACCAAGTAGCAAATAATTATGAACCAGTGGCTAGGGTGGTGAGAGACATGGATGCTAACTCTCTGAAAAGTATTATTGCTGATGAAATTCATTTAGTTTTCCATTTGAATGAGCCCTCTGCCCAGCTTGAAGAAATTAATTTTGAATCTTTCAGGGAAATGTACAAGGCTCAGAGAGATTATCTCAGAAGTGGACCTTTAAGGGAGTATTTTGAAAATATTGGAGGATTAAGTGTTGTAGGTCCTAATACTCCAGATCCAATCAAGTTGGATTATTTCAATACGAAGGCAAAGTGTATTTATTGGTCCATGTGTCAGATATTTGGAGAGGATGTAGAAACAATAATGCCAATCCATTATATGTTTATGATGGTTTAGGTCCTTCACCCTCATCTTGCTATCATTTTAGACTTTGCACCTTTTGTTGTTGACCTAATTCACAATGGTCTAATTGATATTCAGAAGTCAAAGGTAGCTAAACCATTTGCATGGTATTCAATGTTGATGCACATGTTTCTATACAAAGGTGCAAATTATTTTGAGAAAGAGATGGGTTTAATGAAGATAAAGGATGGTGAAGAAATGTCAGTTCAATTGTGGAGTTTGGATTTATCTTGGGACAGAGCAGATGCTAGTTTTGTTACTTTTGACAGATGTTTTGCTTCAAGACTTAGAGCCCTAATATTTCTTGACAATCCCAGGATCCCAAAAGCTTTGTTGTCTTTCATAAGACCAAAGCAATATGCCAAGGACATCAAAATAGTACATAAACCCATCATCCTATATCCCGTTTCAACTATTTTTAGAGTGTATGGTTTCAGGGGTACTCCATATTTACTTCCTTACCAAGTTCCTTTGAAGGTTGGTATTGTGGAGATTAATAGACTGGTCTACAAGAGATTGCATTGATAGGGAAGAACAAGGGTTCTATCTTTCCCACCATCACTATTGCTCACCATTTTTTTATTAACAAGGGTGGATGGGTCCACATGGATAAGGTTTTGAATCCTTATAAACTAGAAACATCAGTGGCAAGGTGCGCTGACCCTGAGGGTTTCTTGAATGATATGTTTAAGAAGAGAACTAGGTGTGTGGCAATGGACCACTAATTCCACTTTCCTGAAGATATTATCATAAATGAGTTCACATTACAAGAGAAAGAAGTTAAGAAAGAAAAGTGGTTGGTATATAGGAAGACTCTTGAATTTGTACAATATTTTGACAAAGATTATGATCCATTGAGATACGTCAAACCATTTGAAAGGGAAAATTGATGCTCTAATGAAACATTCTGAAGGCAACATGCAAACTCTGAATCAGAAAAAGGATGTTGTTATGAATTCAGATCCTAACAAGGCTAATATTGCTTTGAGCAAGCCAGTATTTTCTAGACTTGTTTCACCGGGTGAATATGTTTTTCACCAGAGAGAAGGATACAGTGTGGTGATGCCTAGGGGGCATACATACCAGAAGGCCCATAGAATACAATATATGCCTTCTTCCTCAAAAAGGATTGAGGAGAAAAAACATGTTGAGGATCCTTCCACCTCAAATGGGAAGAGGTAGATTGGTATTGATATTGAGTCCCAACCTTCTCCAAAGAGGCAGAGAGTGGAAGAATATATACAACATAGTGGAGGTGTGTATTTAACCTCTTAATCCCCATTGAATATTTATGAACAGGGAGTAGCAGAGAAATTGTTACAAATGGGAAGCATGGGGCAGATTTGTGTTACTAATCAAGAAATCCAAGAGGGAGTACTAGAAGCACCCAAGAGGGTTGAGATGGACCAGACTATAGTAGAGTTTATAGGTAAAGAAATAGACCCTATCACCAAGCAGGCCAGTAATGAGTTCTTGGCAGATGATAGCTTTGTAAAATCTAGACCATTCATACAATTCCTTTGGAGAGTCCATATTAATTAGTTCAAATAAACATGTTAGAAAAGGCAAGATGATCAGCTAGATAAGGGCATGAATTATATTGAGGCTGAAGTAAAGAAAGAAATGTTGGAGAAATTTGAAAAAATCACCCCCGAGGAGGGAAGGAAAATGGGCAGAAGTGTAGGAGTCCTCATTCTTCTAGAATGGGACATTGTTGATGCAATTATGTTTGATGTTGTGAGGAAGCAAACAAAGCTTGCACATTATACAAAGGAAGTAGTTGAAAAAGCCATCAAAGGGGTTGTGTTTAGTGAAGATCATGTTGCTCTGGTCATGTGGTCTCTTAAAATAGAGGAGAACAAAAAAATGAATGAAATTGTTAAGGTTGATTACTCTGGTAGCCTAATGGTGAGGAGAGTTGGACAGACTTCAGGTGTGGAAGCATATGGTGTAGTTTTAGAAACTGCTAAGTTCAGCATGAAAGTGGCAGAAAAGGAAGCCAAAGAAAATGAAGATCAAAGAGATAAATTTGAAACGGTCCTTACAACTTACAATGCTTTGAAGAGGGAGGTTACTGAAAAGGACAAAATAATTGCACAATTAAGAGGCCAACAATTAGTTGAAGAATCTCCTCAAATAATGATTTCCAATTATCTTTCCCAGCCTTCATCCTCTAGTCCTATTATAAAGTTTCCCCCTTCTCCTATGACCTCTAGTTGTAGATCATTAGCAGAGCTCAACATGGAAAAAGAGAAACTAGAAGTAGAAAAAAGTGAAAGTAGAAGCAGAGAGAAAGAGATTAGGAGAGGAAAGTGAAAAGTTCAAAAGGGCACAAACTATAGTGGATCAAAAATATGAGGAGAAGGTGAGAAATATAATTTTTTAGTTTGTTTAGGGTATAGAGCCTAACATTCTTTATTTGGTCGGGGAGAGAGTAGTAGGCATTTTAAATTCTTTTAAAGATGACAAGGCTACTCTGGAGCCAATTTTGGACAGGTGGATAGGGAGGAAATTTGATTTAAAATTATTTTATTCTTTGTCCAAGATTGAGAATAATGTTGATACTACAATAAAGACTACCTACAATTTTGTTAAAAGCTTGTTAGAGTTTGCAGTAAGGAGAGTCAACATCCAAAGAAGAGCAAAGGTACTAAGGAGGGAATAATCCATAGTTTGTTTTGAAATATTTCCTAGCATTTTAAAAAAGAATGGAAAATTGAAGAGTAGGGAAAAATGGATGGGAGAGATGGATGATGAACTTTTTGTGTGACTTAATAGTATCATACACCTCAAAAGTACCATTTTGCTTGTGCAAACCATGGAGAAAATTGAAAATGCAAAGTCTCATTTTGGGTTTTGGAGAAAGGAAGTTAAACAGATGAAAACAGAATGAGATGAGTTAAATAGAAAGAAGATTGAAATTAATAACTTCCCTTGGCCCAGTGATGATGTGTTTGCAACATGGAACGGCAGATATACCCCAGATGAATCAAAGAAACAAGAACACCCCATTGTTCTTTCAATAGGTGGCAGTTCTCTAACATCCCGAAGTTGTCAAAATTTGCAAACACATTTTGTTCCCATAAGAATAAAGACAAAGGTGCCACTTGGCAAAGGCAGAACAATTATTAAGTTGTTGTAAAGGCCCTGCAGTCCAATGAGAAATTGCTTTTGAAAACTTGTAACAACTCGATTATTGGTCCTGTTGTATTTTTGTCTTTCATAATGAGTCATCATTTTGTCTTTTGCCTAAATGATTTGAATCTTGTTGCAATCCTTATTATATTAAATGATTTCCAAGATCATTTAGAATGGCTAGAAAAAACTGAACAATTGAGTATTCAAGTTGCATAGGAGTTGTCAGTAAGGGATATAGAAGATTTCATTAGACTGTGTTATAATACAAATAGAAAGTTTTAGGTCTTTTTCCATTATTGAAGTGGTGTATATTTTGAAGAAAATTGTATATAGGAACACGATTCTTCATACTTAATACAAATACTCTAGATTCAAGTCTCTCCTTTCTGTCAATTTCTTGAGTTACGAGTTTTCTGATTCACTGCATACAGTTTATCTGTGTGTATATTGTTATTCCTGACTTTTGGTCTAGGATCAAATTAAATATTTCTTTGGATAAGACATAGATTCATTTTGTGTGCACAAGGATTTTATAAGAAGTATGGGTCTGGATTAGTTGCATATATGGATTTGAATCTCTGACAATAGTTGGTTTCTGTATTTTGCATTTAGTTACACCAGAACCAATCAAGTTAGATAATTTCAATATGAAGGCCAGAAGTGTGTGTTAGTAATTTTTCTTGCAATCTCCTTTCCTAGATGAGATTATGAGACCAGGATATGGGATTACAAACCTAGGACACAAATTAAACACCCTCAACAGAAAGGAGACAAGAGAAAGCCAACATTGACAAGGTCTACAGACCTTCTACACTTTGAGTTCCACATCACTCAGGTGGGTATACCTTATCTGCACACACATAAACCCTTTGTGACAAAAAATATCTTGCAAATATATAACTATGGAATAGCTTACAAACCTATAAGTAACATGTACCTCAATGTTTTACCAAATCTTATGAAGTATACCACTTGCATAAAGTATGTTTGAAAACTATAACTACTCTAAATCTTCCTATCAACATGAAAGGGAAATGATGTTCTTTGATGATTTGATTAATGGATCCCTGAAATACCCCAAATCCCACATAGACCAGTGTCTTATCCAATGGGCAACAAAGTCAAACATAACACTGCAAAAGAAGATTATGAATAAAGAAGACTGAACAACCCCACTATAGGCAATAATAATCATGCCAAAGCTTCTCCTAGGAATAGTGTATTCAAACTAAGTATTATTTTCCCTATCATGAAGTGCATTTAAATTGTCAACCTAGGGACATATACTTGAAATGGGACAACACGATTTGTGCACTAAGTCTCTCATAGTCATGTTACTTAAGATGTAGTAAGGAAAATACATGAAAGGAACTTACACTATTGCTACAAGAAAGTAAACACACACAACTACTTAAAGAAATTGATGCTGAAAACTATAAGTTTAAATTTAACCTATTCTATCAATCCAAAGCATTCACTATGATTATCCCTGCAAGTGTTGCAGGAACATACACGAGTTATAATGTTGCAGGAGGAAACAGTGAATTCTACTTGAAATGTTATAAATGCTTAAACAACTTAACCTAATCTACTATATTCCACATTCCAAGTGGCCCCACTTGGTTGGCTTCTACTAACTACCAACACATAATATAACTCAAAATCACTTCTTCATTATATTTCTATAAAAATTGATTACATCATAGTGAAACAATACATGAAACTAAAAGAGTAACTTTTCTTTCAATTGAAATAATGGTACAATCATCCAACTCCCCACAATCTAACAATCATATCCATTTATATAGAGGATATATATTTATTTAAATGTAAAGACGAGGTCTAACTGATTCATGCCATAAAGAAAAGAGAATGCAACAGTCCACAACAAAATATCATAAATACTGGATAAAAGCTTCAATAGAGTATTGACCGTAGAGGAAATATAGCATAATTGTGTTCCTTATTCCATGAAATGATAGTTCCTTCAATTCATCATGCATGTTCTACGATGTTATAATGGTTCTCCTCATCGTAGATGGGACTTCATCACTTCTTCATTAATGTTTTCGATCCACTCTCAAGCCACTCCTCTTTCCCTGGCAGGTTAGTAGCACATGCATATATATTCAATTTTTTAACCATTCATCTTAATCCAAATGTTAGGACATATATTCAAACAATTATATGAAATACTATGAAATATATATAATATTTAGCAAAGTATGTCACTACTATCTACCCATAAGTTTGTGGATCTGTCTGTACTTATAGTATGTTCATAAGTTCAAGTACTTAAAAGTCTCACAAGTGTTTTAGAAATGTCTTAGAACAGAGCAAAAAAATAGTATAAAATAAAGACAAATTATTGCCCGATCATCTTCCCCCTACAAGCATAATTCTTTTCCTCAAGCATTGCACTTCTTAGAAACTCCCCTGAACTCTCCAACTTCAGTCTTTCCTCTCCATCTGCTTTTGAAAGTGTAATAGAATCCTCTGGTTCTTTCCTATAAGTTCATCATGTAGTCTTCCTATAGTTGGTTCAATTGTGCAGCATTAATGTCATACAAAGGCCATAGAAGCATTGCTGGCTGGAATCTCAAGGGACACCAAAGGCCATGCCAGATTTTTCTTCCCAACTGCATGTATTTAGGTGACTGGTGAATTGTTGCTTCTAGGTTGAGAGGACTATGTGGTTCAAACTTCTTAAAAACCTCTGGCAACCTATTCCATCTATTTTTGACACCAGCTAGGGCTCTCTGAAATGTGAAATAAGACATCCCTTGATACTCTATGTAGACTTCTCTGATAGCAAAAATTATATCCCTGGTTTCTACTTTTGTACTCCCATAACTGAGACTGAACCAGTCCCTTAGTAGAACATCAAGCTTACTACTTTCAGCCCTCAAGGGTAACTATTTTTATTTTTCTTGAACCCTGTAATTTTCTAATTGCCTATCATGATTATCTTCATTGTACATCCATGACATCAAGGCTTTTAGATGTATGTCTCCAATGTAAAGCAAGGGATTCCAATCAGTCTCTTCAGGAATGATGAAGTTATGGAGATACAGTTCACAAAGCAAGTTTTGTTGCCAAACAGGAAGGGTTTAGTATAAACCATAAAATTCATGAGATGTCCTAAACTCAGAATCTCTATCTTTGATAGTCATCATCAACAGGAACAAAAGAAATTTATCTTTCAAGAAAATGGCATATACTCTAGGAGGAGGCCTGCAAGCTATGATTTGGTCAGCCAATTTTAAGGCATGGTCCATCTTCTATTTTGGTTTCTTCACTTGCTCTTTAAATTCTTCTATTTCTTCTTTTTTATCATCAATCACTTTTTTCATCTTATTCCTCTCTTCCTTCCATAGAGTTGTATTAAGAATAAACTTATTGTACAAACTGAAAAGAATGGACTGCAAAGTAGGTGGGCCAAACTCTTTGGGCTAAGTCTTTTGTGTTTTCTTTTCTCTATAGGCCTACTCTAGATAATTAGTGAGCCAAGTTCTCCTAAAAGGTACAATAGCATTCTGAAAGCAAGAGTGAGATGATGGTTGAGACAACTGAAGTGTTCCTTGATTACCTTCTTAAACTATTTCATGACTTCCTTTAGGTTCACTTTGATACGTGGGAGGCTCGTATCAAATGAATAATTTAAATTCTGGGAAAGATCTGGAACATTTGGTTGAACTGGAGAATTATCTGAAACATACTCAACATGGGGTACTATGGCATGTTTTTCTAAGGGAACAACTTGGCTGTCTAGGAAAACTTGTTGAATTTTCCCTCTCATTTGAGAACTTCTCCACAAGGGAGTCTTCGTAACTGACTTCCTTTTCTTACTTCTTGAAACTATAGGGTTTTGTGGTTCATTCTCAAGAACTGAAGTTCCCTCACCAATATTTCTTTTTCCTTTCTTCTGGGAAGAGGTAGGTACATTTCCCTTTGGAGTAGGAGAAGGTTCATTTTTCTCAAGATTTCCAGGTTCTCCTTCTTGGGTAGCTGTTTCATCAGCTAGCTCGGAGGGTGTTGCACTCTCATTAACAGGTTGTTCAACAGGTTCATCCTGAGGTTGCAAAGTCTTGACCCAAACAAATTCATCCCATGCCAAGGGAGACACATCTCTAAGAGATCTTTCAACTAATAATTTAATTAGGGCATGGTGAGAAACAAAATTTATTTTTCCTTTATGGGTTTCTTCAGCACTAATGCTCAACATATTATATAGAAAATTTGGAATGTTTATTAGAAAATTATGCCTGATATAGCTAAGAAATTTAAAATGGTGTGCATGCAAATGGGAAAACCTTTCTTCACAAGTGAGGTACCTTACAATGTGTGATGCTAGCTCGTTAAATGGGTTAGGAAGTGACATGCGCTTGCAACCCTTTTTGTTCACTTCCAATGGAGGGTCTAAAGGAACAGTAAACTAAGCTCGAGCTGACCTAGCATCGTGTTCATTAGGATAATGCTCCCCAATTGTGGGCAACCTAGCCACTTATGCAATGTGTTCCTCTGTTGCCAAAACTGTCAAACCCCATACATTTGTCTTTCCTTCCTCAAATGTGTTTATAAATTCAGTAGATACTTCCTTGTCAAATTTTGTCAACTTTAAGAAATATCTAAGCCATCTACATGCATGGAATCTCTGGACTACTTCTACATTAGTAAGAAGAATGGTATTTTCCACTGGCTCATGACACATCAACTTCCCTCCCATTGTTCCAAACTCTTTCTCTGAATTTCTTCTGTAATTTGTCAATTCACAATTTTTCTCTACTCTAAAATTTCCCAATTTCTTAATTTCTTTTGAAACACCCTAAAATTAAGCTCCTAACTGCACTTTAAACTACAGATTTCATTGAAATCCCTATGTTACATTTTTGAAAGATGAGCATTAATGGTGCTTTGGCAAGGAATATAGATTTAAGTGCAAGTATCTTCCACATAACTTGATTATGTCTTCTTAGGGTCACATCAAGTCAGAATTTGGGGATATTTGGGAATTGAGGTACGACACTTGTGCAAAAAATAAAAGGACATAATAAAATAGAGCACAAGTATAGATTTTAGCTGACAGACAATCTCGCTAAGAATTATAGGTACAACTAGTACTGACATGGAAAAATTAATACACTTCCCTGCCCCTTACAAAATTAAGACATGTGTCCACACTTGTCATACTTAGCATGGGGTAAGAAACTAGCATAAGGCCAAATTATAGATATGCGCAATATTAGATATAATTATTGAAATAAGTGTGCTAAAAGTGGAAAAAACTAAAGAGTTGTACTTGTCATTATCTTGCCACATGCACGAAAAAGGTGACGAGAATATAATTTGTCATCATAGGAACAAGTTTTGTTGATGTATGCGGTTGTTGATGTGGCATTTATTGAAAGCATAGAAACATAGAAAATGTGATGATGTGGAGGATGTGTGGGTGGAAGTTAGAGAAGTGGAGTGGGTTGGAAAGAAGAATTTAGAAAATGAATGGAGAATAGAACTTCATTAAAAATGAAGTGTTTATTATGAGCATACCCGAAGGAATGTTAGGTTGAAGCTACAGGAAGAAGGTTGGTACCCTCTGTTGCAGTAAGTATTACCTGTTGTGCTGGTGGAATTGTGTCTCTAAATTGTTGCATGAAATCATCCTTGGTCTGGGGTTGATGGTATAGACAAAGTTGATGCCCGTTGACCAATAGTTTGAAATGAAGTGGATCATTATTTTTAGTTGTATTGCTCCATTGTCAAAGACATGATCTATCTCATATGGTCCTAACCACCTTGTTTGTAATTTGCATTGTAGTTCTTGAAATTTTGAATCAAATAGTAGTGCCCAATCACCTACTGTAAATTATTTGTTCTTGATGTGGGAGTCATGCCATTTCTTCCTCTATTTTTGGACTATCTCTGTGCACTCCAATGCAGATTTTCTCGTCTCATCCAAAGAGTTGAGATGTAGCATACAGTCTCGTTGTGCTGCAGGAAGATCAATGTTTAGCTTCAGAGCAGTACACAATGTTTTATGCTTGAACTCAATGGGCAACATGACTACTTTCCCATACAACAATTCAAATGGAGTGAATCTTGTTGTTGTCTTCCATGTGGTTCTGTATACCCATACTGATTCTAAAAGGTGGCTGCTCCAGTCACGGTGGTGGAGGTGAACAATTTTTGTGAGTATTGCTTCAATTTCTCTGTTGGTGAATTCCGCCTAACCATTGGCTTGTGGATGGTAGGGACTAGACTTCCCGTGTCTGATGTTGTATTCGTTCATGAGTTTTGTGATCAGGTTTAATGTGAATTTTTCTCCTTCATCAGTTATGAGCTCCCTCGACACACCATAGCGGGTGCATATTTACTCATACAGGAACTCTGCCACTTTATTATCATGGGCATGCTTCATTGCCTTCACTTCAACCCATTTGGTTACATAGTCTATGCATACTAGAATGTAGGACTTTCCATTAGATGGAGGATCTATAAGACCAATAAAATCCATGCCCCACTTATCAAATTATGTGACTACCACTTATGGATGTAAAGGAATTTCATCTAATTTTGTAGGATGTCCCATCCTTTGGCATTTATCATATTTCTTGGCATAATTTTTTGCATCTTTGTGAAGTGTGGGCTAGTAATAACCTGTTAATATTTTCATAGCTATCCTCTTAGCTACAAAGTGTCCTCCATAGGGCTGATCATGACAAGCGTGGAGGATATCATAAGTTTCATATTCACGTACACACCTTCTCATGACTTGGTCTAGACCAGTATAGAACAATGTATTGTCAATCCAAGAAAATTGAAAACTTTTCTCAACGAGTAGTTTTCTGTCCTTAGGAAAGAAATGTGTAGGCATCTTGTCAACTGCAAGGTAATTGGCTATATCAGCATACCATGGGATTTTAAAAATAATATAGAACAAATGTTCATCAGGGAATGTATCATCTATCACAGAGGTATCAGTGTGATCATTCTGGAGTCTTGATAAATAATTAGCTACAACATTTTCTTTACCTGGCTTGTCAATTATTGTTATATCAAATACTTGTAAGAGCAAAAGCCACCTTGCTAGCCTACCTAAGATGATGCGTCTGTTCATAAGATATTTTATTGTTGCATGGTCAGTATGAACAAAGATTGGATATCCTATTAAATAATGATGAAATTTATTCAAAGCATAGACCACTACCAGTAATTCTTTTTTAGTGACTGTATAATTTAACTTTGGCCCATGTAAACTTTTGCTAATATAGTAAATAACATTTTCAAGGTTCTTATATTTATGGCCTAAGACAACACCTATTGCATAGTCAGAAACATCTGTATGTATATGGAATGGTAAAGACCAATCAGGACCTCTAAGTACTGGTGCTATTATAAGAAGGGACTTGAGCTATAGGAAAGATTCCTCACAGACTGGTGTCTATGTAAACTCGGCTTCTTTTGTAAGCAAGGTGTATAGTGGACTAGCTATTTGACTAAAATTTTGAATGAAGCCTCTATAATAACTAGCATGTCCTAAAAAGGATCTAACATCTTTTTGCTTAGTAGGTGTAGGCAATGTAATAATTACCTCAATTTTTTGTAGGGTCCACTTGTATGCCAGCTTCTGAGATGCAGTGTCCTAGCACAAATCCTTCTTGCATCAACTTGAAACATTTTTCATTGTTCAGTGACAAATTGTGTTCTTTACACCCGATCAACACTTTTTCCAAGTGTTTCAAAGATTCTTCAAAAGTAACACCAAATGTGGTGAAATCATCCATATAAATTTCCATCCAGTCATGTGAGATATCAACAAAAATGTTGATTATAGCCCGTTGGAAAGTTGTTGGAGCATTACATAAACCAAAAGGTAACACAAAATATGCATATTTTCCCCAAGGACACGTAAATAAAAGATAAGTACTTTTTACTAGCTAAGGTTTCTAGAACTTGATTAGTGAATGAAAAGGGAAAATGATCTTTCTTTGTTGCATTGTTTAGTTCTCTATAATATACACATATTTTCCATTTACCCCCTTTTTAGGGACTATTACCAAAGGTGAAACCTATTTACTATCTGAGATTGGATAAATAAAACCAACATCAAACATCTTTTGCAGCTCAATCTTTACAATTTCTCTTAAGGCTGGGTTAATTCTTCTCTCAGGTTGGTAGAGTGCCAGACTTCCTTCATTGATGTAAATTCTATGTGTAGAGAGTTTTGGGTTCAATCCTGTCATATCTCCATAGTCCCAAGCAAGAGCGTTTTCATGTTTACACATGAGTTGAGTTAACAATGCTAACTATTGTGGTGGCAGGTTACTGTTAACATGAAGATTGTGGCCAGGAGAGAGCTCCACATTAGTTGTCAGCTCAAGCATTGATACCAAAAATATAGGGCTTTTAGATATCTTATAGGGTAGTAATTGATGGATAATATTAGATTCTACTGGAAAAACAAATATAGGAGCTTTTAGATAATATCCATCAATAAAAGATAAGTACTTTTTACTAGCTAAGGTTTCTAGAACTTGATTAGTGAATGAAAAGGGAAAATGATCTTTCTTTGTTGCATTGTTTAGTTGTCTATAATATACACATATTCTCCATTTACCCCCTTTTTAGGGACTATTACCAAAGGTGAAACCCATTTACTATCTGAGATTGGATAAATAAAACCAACATCAAACATCTTTTGCAGCTCAGTCTTTACAATTTCTCTTAAGGCTGGGTTAATTCTTCTCTCAGGTTGGTAGAGTGGCAGACTTCCTTCATTGATGTAAATTCTGTGTGTAGAGATTTTTGGGTTCAATCCTGTCATATCTCCATAGTCCCAAGCAAGAGCTTTTTCATGTTTACACATGAGTTGAGTTAACAATGCTAACTATTGCGGTCGCAGGTTACTATTAACATGAAGATTGTGGCAAGGAGAGAGCTCCACATTAGTTGTCAGCTCAAGCATTGATACCACAAATATAGGGCTTTTAGATATCTTATAGGGTAGTAATTGATGGATAATATTAGATTCTACTGGAAAAACACATTTTTCATAGGTAGACAACTATAGAACATAGCTTTCAGAAATATCTTTTACTGTGACACAATCATTAATAAGGATACTTTGAACCACAACATCATCTTATTGCAATTTTAGGAAATATTTTTTGTGTAACATCATTAGTTGAACAATAAATTTTAGCTCTTCTTCCTCATCTCCCAAATCTGGCCAAATAGGAGTACTCAAATCTGGTTGTGGTTGGGCTGGAGGATATAATGCTAACTTATTAACTGCTTGGCCATATGAGATTGTCATGTTACCTGATCTACAAATGATATTAGCATCAGTTGTGGCTAACCAAGCTCGTCCAAGGATAACTGGATAATCAACAATATTTACCTTGGGTGATAATATCAAGAAGTCAGTAGGATATTCCCAGGAATCCAATGTAACTACAATATCTTCTA
Organism: Thuja plicata; assembly: GCA_018584345.1. Taxonomy (NCBI): domain Eukaryota; kingdom Viridiplantae; phylum Streptophyta; class Pinopsida; order Cupressales; family Cupressaceae; genus Thuja; species Thuja plicata. The sequence continues at coordinate 1,454,633 of MU227783.1, read as the reverse complement.
TTATGCCATCTGGGGCGACAATGGAACTGTCTACAAGTTGCAATATTGTGGGAGTGGTCCTTAATCCCTCTATACTCAACTTATGCATGGTATCCTTGGTCATAACATTAATGGTAGCTCCCAAATCTACTAGAGCATTCTTCGTTGGTTGGCCATTAATTTTAATATTAACAACTGGGCTTCCAGGGTTAGAGTACTTTGGAATGACTATCTTTCCCAACATAATATCTGCAAGTTGACCTATAACATGTGCTATTTGGGGATCCTTTTTCTTTCATCCAGGATTTTTGAGACAATCTTCTTTAATGACTTTCCCATAGAGAGGAACATCTTTAATAGCCTGAAATAGTGGAATCTGGATATGCATGCTTTTCAATTGGTCAAGGATATCAAATGATGTTTCTTCCTAGGGTATAGGTTGGTCCGTCCTAAGCCTTTGAGGAAAAGGAGGATTAACTAAGGTGTGAACATTAGTTTGACTTGATATATTAGTTGGATGGACTGTATTTGGCAAAGTAGTTTCTGGAAGTGGTGCTAATGCTGCAGGAAGGTCTGGAACTTTTGTTATAATAGGAGGTTCTGGTGGAGGTAGGCTAGTACCAGATCTCAAGTGAATATCAATTATTTATAATGTATAGATAGGGTACTGTTGAGCATTAGTAACATACATTGGTTGTTGTTGTTTCTTGTTGTTAGGATTGGGTTGTGGCTGAGTAGGTAATTGTGTTGGCCTTGGAGGAGGACTTGTGGTTGTAGGAGGTGGCATGATTGCAGGTTGAGATATTGGGGGTGGTAAGGGTTGATAACCAGGATTTTGACTAGGTCATTATTGAGGTCCTCTCCATTGGTTATATGGTTTCCAATTCCCTTGTGGTGGCTGCCATTGATTTTGAGGATGTGGTCATTGGGTTTACTGTGAGTTAAACCATTGGTTATGCTGAGTATTAGGCCAAACATTGTTCCAAGAAGGTTGGGAGTACTGAGAAGGATTTTGAAAATTATGTTTCTGCCACTGGTTATTATAAGGATTAGAAAATTGCAAAGGGTCCTGAGGCGTACCTTGTCTTGGGGCCCATGATCGACGGTGAGCAACAAAGAATACTTGCTCATCCTCTCCTTCTATTTTCCTATACTTAGTAGGAAGGTGTTGGTTCTCCAAATTTGCCACTAGCTTTCACCCATAATCCTTCTTTTGCTTTTGATAGTGAGGGAAATATTTAACTAGTTGTGCCTTGACATCTACATGCTTCTTTTTGGCATGCATTGTATCTAGGTGTGTATCAACATCATTGATAATATCTTGCTTGAAAATATGACATCAAGTTCGAGATCTCCATCTTAGAAATGCCTAAGCTATTTGCTTTAGCAAGTGTGGATTGAAATCATCTACCCTTCTTTACGGTTGATCTTGAATAGTTAAGGCATATTTTCTTAAGATCATCCAAGGAAGATTGAGATATATCTCCTCCAGCCATAAGGTCCAATGCTTCAAGGCAGTTTTCATTTACTCCCCTCAAGAAAATGAGTTTTTGTGAATCCTCCTCCAAGAAATGTTGTGGATTCTTCTATAAATTGTACATGAAGCATGAAATGTAATCTTCTAGAGTTTCATCTTCCTTTTGTGACATTAAAAAAATATCATGTCCTCTCAAGTCACCCCCTTTACAATACTCTTTATACTTTTGCAGAGACAGAGAACACATCTCATTCCGATTGGTTGCTACATCAACCCCTAATCCCATAAACCATCTTAGAGATAACTCCTTCAATGTTTCTTGAAACAACTTAAGTTTGTCACCATCAATGTTGTAGTGAAATATTTGACAAAGAATGTCAAACTCAAACAGAAAGGTGTCAGGGTCTTCAGTTATTAGGCCATAGAACTTTGGAAGTGCAGCAGTGGGTATGTTTTTGAGATTAGCATTATTGATGAGGATAGGAATAGGAAATGGAAAGGTAGGGTGTGTCATTAATGGAGGTACTTGGAAATGATTTTGCTGAAGGGAAGTAACATTAGCAAAAGGATTATGAGCAACAAATACACTTTGGGTGGGATTGTCAAGAAAACTAGCCAAAATTTTAGCAAGAGTTCGAAGGTCAAATGGATCAAAAGGGTCTTCTTCAGATAAAGGTGCTGAAGAAAATTTAGGACTTGTGTCAACAAAAGGTAATTCAACTTCTTTGAATTCTTCGTTTAGATAAACATGTTCTCTCGGAATGAATCTGCCATAGACATCGTCTTCTTCCTCTTCAATGCATGCAAGTAATTATGTAAAATTGTGAAGCAAGTTCAGGACTGCAAACTACTATCTAGAAAATAGGAAACTATCTAAAAATAAATGACTCAATAAGGTCGTCAACTTGACACCATCCCTGGTAGTGACACAAAAAATGAACAGCCCCACAATGGGTAATAATAATCATGCCAAAGCTTCTCATATGAATAGTGTAAACAAACTAAGAATTATTTTCCCTATCATGAAGTGCATTTAAATTGTCAACCCAGGGACATATACTTGAATTGGGACAACATGATTTGCACTAAGTCTTTTATAGAGTCATGTTACTTAAGTTGCAGGAAGGAAAATGAAAGGAACTTACACTATTGCTGCAGGAAAGTAAACACACACAACTACTTAATAAAATTGATGCTGACAACTATAAGTCCAACTTTAACATATTCTATCAACCCAAAGCATTCACTATGATTATCCCTGCAAATGCTGCATGAACATACATGGGTTATAATGCTGCAAGAGGAAACAATGAATTCTACTTGAAATGTTGTAAATGCTTAAACAACTTAACCTAATCTAGTCTATTCCACCTTCTAAGTGGGCCCCCTTGGTTGGCTTCTGCTAACTACCAACACAAAATATAACTCAAAATCACTTCTTTATTGTATTTCCAGAAAAAAATGGTTACATCATAGTGAAACAATACACGAAACTAAAAGAGTAACTTTTCTTTCAATTGCAACAATTGTACAATCATCCAACTCCCCACAATCTAGCAATCATATCCCTTTGTATAGAGGATTGATATTTATTTAAACATAAAGATAGGGTCTGAATGATTCATAGCATAAACAAATGAGAATGCAACAGTCCATAACAGAATATCATAAACACTGGATAACCACTTCAACAAAGTATTGACCGCAGAGGAAATATAGCATAATTGTGTTCCTATATTCCTTGAAATGATAGTTCCTTCAATTCATTAGGCATGTTCCATAGTGTTATAATAGTTCTCCTCATCGTAGCTGGGACTTCATTGCTTCTTCATCAATGTTTTTGATCCACTCTCAATCCGCTCCTCTTTCCCCGACAGGTTAGTAGCACATGCATATATATTCAAGTTTTCAACCATTCAACTTAATCCAAATGTTCATACATATATTCAAACAAATATATGAAATACCGTGACATATATATAATATTTAGAAAAGTATGTCACTACTATCTACCCATAGGTTTTATAGATATGGTTGCACTTATAGTATGTTCAGAAGTTTGATTACTTATAAGTTTCACAAGTGTTTTGGAAATGTTTTAGAATAGAGCATAAAAATAGTATAAAATAAAGACAATTTTTTTCCCCATCAAAGACAAAAGAGTATAATATGTCTAATGCCTTACATCAAACATACCCCATTGATCAAGTTCTACTTTTGGATCCACCCATGTATTCAAATGTGCAACCACCTATTCAAAGTATTTAACCCTCCCCTTGGAAGAGACCCTGGAATAGACAATACAATATCAAACATCCACTGAAAGACAAGTTTAAGACAGAGCCAAAAAAGGCTAAAGTTATCCTAAGCAAGTCCACGCATGCTAGGTTCATCCCACCAGGGGAATATATTTTTCACCAAAGGCGTGGGTACAACGTGGTAATGCCCAGAGGGGAGACATCCCAGAAAGGCCAGAAGATGCAAAATGTGACTTCATCTTCTAGGCAAATTACAAAGAAAACACATGGTGAGGAAGCTTCTACCTCGAAAGGGAAAAGGCCAATTAGTACTGACTTGGGATCATTTCCCTCCCCAAAGAGGAAAAGGACAGAGGAAGAGGGGCAACAAATTGAAAATGTATATTCACCTTCTCAGTTCCCTTTGCACATTGTTGAGCAAGCAGTAGTAGAACAATTGCTACAAATGGGGAACACAGGGCAAGTTTTTGTGACACACCAAGAAATGCAGGAGGGGATGCCTAAAGCTCCCAAACATGTTGAGATGGATCTGATAGTGGCAAGATTTTCTGGGAAAGAATTAGATCCCATAACAAAGAAGGCCAATGATGAGTTCTTGTAAGGTGAAAATTTTGTGAAATCCAGGGCATTTATGCAATTCCTGTGGAGAACTCACAATGACAAATTAAAGGAAAAATATCAGAAGAGATAGGAGGACCAGCCTGATAATGAAATGAATGAAATTGAGGCTGAAATAAAGTACAAAATTCTAGAGGAATTTGGGAAGGTCACCCTTGAAGAGGGAAGAGAACTAGTAAGGAGAGCAGGAGTCCTCATTCTTCCAGAATGGGACATTGTAGATGCCATTGTTTTTATGCTGTTAGAAAGGAAACAAAAATTGTGCATACTACACTAGAAGCAACTCAACATGCAAACAAAGGGGTTAAATTCAATGATGAACATGCTGCCTTAGTTATGTAGTCATTGAAAAGAGAAGAAGGCAGAAAAGGAAGATCAAAGGGCTAAATTTGAAATGGTCCTTACAACTTACAATGCTTTGAAGAGGGAGGTTACTAAAAAGGATAAGATAATTGCACAATTAAGAGGCCAACAATTAGTTGAAGAATCTCCTCAAAGAATGATTGCCAATTATCCTACCCAGCCTTCACCCTTAGTCCTATTATAGAATTTCCCCCTTCTCCTATTCCCTCTAGTTTTAGATCAGAAGCATAGCTCAGCTTGGAAAAAGAGAAAGTAGAAGCAAAAAAAAGAGAAAGTAGAAGTAGAGAGAAAGAGATTAGGAGAGGAAAGTGAAAAGTTCAAAAGGGCACAAACTATAGTGGATCAAAAAAATGAGGAGAAGGTGAGAAATATAATTTTGAATTTTGTTTAGGGTATAAATCCTAACATTCTTTATTTGGGTGGGGAGAGAGTAGTAGGCATTTTAAATTCTTTTGAAGAGGACAAGGCTACTCTGGAGCCAATTTTGGACAAGTGGATAGGGAGGAAATCAAATTTAAAATTATTTTATTCTTTGTCCAAGACTGAGAATAATTCTCATACTACAATAAAGACTACCTACAAATCTGTTAAAATCTTGTTAGAGTTTGCAGTAAGGAGAGTCAGCATCCAAAGAAGAGATAAGGCAGGTTGCCATAAATGGGATAGCGAGGCATGGTGATAGAAATGTATAAGCATGTTGGGGGAATCCTTTCAAAAATTAATTTGATAATATATACATGAGAAACAAAATATACTCAACAGATTTGAATTTTCAGAGCCTTGTCATGTTACGAGTAAGAATCGTGATGGATTTTGACATATCACTGACTATTTACTGCTTTACGCATCTAGTTGCAGATGGTTGAATAGATGGAATTTCTAACTTGTTAGAATGTGCCATGTGGCATGGATCGTAGTGTCTAGTCAAAATAGTGTTGACTGTAATCACTTTTACTTTTATTTTGCCTTTTCCTTTGTGATTGATTAGTTTTGGTACAGAGCAGGTTGCCAGAAATGGATTTAGCCACAAGATTGCCATAAATGGATAAGCATGACTAGGAAATCCTATTAGAATGACTAATATGACAAAACTGGCGCAAGAAACAAGGAATATCCAATAATTTTAATTTTGACAAAGTATTAGGAAGTCCAGTAAAGATCATAATGACAGGTGTAGACATCCAAAATCATCCTTATATTAATTTAATTAATATTCCCATAATATTATAATTAATTTCAAATTAATTATATTTGTTATATTCTTCTATCTATTTAATTTATTTATTTAATTAAATATGATTCATTTTCATAATATTTAAATCTCAATTTAAATATTATTCATCCTTTAATGTATTAAATCCCATTTATATACATTTCCCCAATTAATCCCTCTTAAATAAATTTATAATTTATTTATTCCTCCACATGTCTTAATTCTACTAAACCACAATTAATCTAAATCTAATTTGGATTAAACTAATTTGAACCTAGATCCTACCCTACTTCACATCATTCTCACCAAATAGACCTACTCACTAATTAACTAAGGTTAGTTAGGCTAATTTTAGGATTCCTACACATTTTAGTCCTAATTATTTGCTCACACATGTGTGAGAAAATTTATAAAATTGACTTTTAAAATTTATTCTAATTTGGTGCCAACAAGGTTTCTTACAACCTTGATGACACTTTCTTACACTTTCTAAAAGTGTTTCATTGGACAAAAACTCTTACACCTCTAACAAGATCCTTCACATGTGTACTTTAAGTACACCTTGACCCACCACATCACAAGTTGCTAACACATGTGTGAGCAAACTTGGCCTCTTGCATGACTTATGTGTCCCTCATGTGGCACCTATGTGGATGCCACATGATCTCCACCTCATTCAAGCCCTCTCCTTCCTTCCAAAAATCTATAAATAGAGGCCCTTGCCAAGAGCAAATCATCTCAATTTTATGCATTGTTATCATGCTAGTTTAGTTTTTGAATTCTTAGCTAATATTCATGCATTCATTCTTTTAGTTTATTTTGCAAATCTAGAAGTCACATCTTAAGCTTAAGCGGAATGAATCTTAGTTTCTTTGAATCTTGCATATCATCTTAGCTTAGTTCTTGCATCTTCATCTTAGCCTAGTTCTTGTATTTTCATAAATGGTGAAAGCTTGAGACAAGTTCCCTATACTTGTTCTTGAGTTATTAGCTTATTTTTTATGCATTTCAAGTGGGATTAGATATTGTGTTGGGAGAGCACACCTACATACATCTCTAAGAGCAAATCAACAAGGCATTGAGTGCCCTTGTTCAACTCATCGGAGGTTATGGTGGAAGTCTTTTTTTAAAGCATGTTCTTAGATATGTTAATTTGTGTTTATTGATTTATATCTCTAACGTTTGCATGTCTAAGCATGCTCCCAACAGGTAGATTTCTAGCATATACATTTTGGCACGCCCAGTGGGACCCACGTCCCTTAATTTTCAAAATTTAAAAAACAAAATCACATTTTTTCTTCGTGATTCTGGAAAAAAATTATGCAGAGCCGTCTCCGCTTTGAGTCTATCATTTGTGTTTCCCGACTATCGTCTGCGCAGATCCATCGTCTACGCCTGTAGACAGCCGTCTTCGCCTGATATAAACTAGACTTAGTTTTAATGTTATTTCAAACGCTTTTTTACTAAATTTTAAGGTTTTTAACTCTCGGGTTTCTGACAGGGTGTCATTTTTAGGAGTTAAATGCTGTTAAAATTAGTAAAAATTGAATATTTTTGTCTACTAGTCTTTTCATCAGCAAACTATGACTGTCTGTGTTTGGCCGTCTGTGAAGGTTACCGTCTCCACATATTGCTATCTACGCTCTGGAATCACCATCTGCGCAGAGTCTGCACTTCTGACAGATAACAGTTTCTATGTTTTCACAGACTGTCGTCTATGCTATGACATCGACGTCTGCGCAGATCACTGTCTGCGACTGTATTCTGCAGTCTAAGAAGGTTTGCTGTATTTTATCATTTTAAGCATATTTCTGGGTTACTGATCAATTTTAAGGTTTTGTAGCACCATTTTTGAAGACACAAACACCAAAACTACTGACTTTTTGTGCTTGTAGGACAATTGGAGAAGACATAAACTCAAAATTACTTACATTTGTTCTTGCAGATTGCCTTAAAAGTTTTCAGCTAAACAATCGTGCTTCTTAGCATAGTCTTTTACTTAGGTACCTATATTAATTAGGATATTTCTTTGTATGACTTAAAATAAGCATTAGGGGAGTATGCTCTCTTCCTTTTTGGAAGATAAAAAACCTAGACATGCTTATTTTGTGTTAAACAAATAAATCTTTTGAAAAAGAACAAGTGTTTGATGTGTTTAGGGAGAAAATGCCATTGGGTAGGAGACTATGCTCTTTTCCCCTTATGGGAAAATTATAAATCCAGACCCCTCTTGTCACCAATCCTTTGCTTTATGTTAATCCTTTAGAGGGCCTGCCAAGAGAGCAATCTTTTGGGAATGACCCAAGTGGGGAACAAGAAAACTCGGCTACTCCATCCCACTATAATCAAAAGCTTTCTTCAATCCAAAGAGAGGAAAGACGTGACTATTTTCTATCTCAAATGCTCCTTCATTTGTAGGGCCTAGTGCCTGAATCTTGCTTGCAAGACTGCACTTGACTAGGTGCTTGTAGGGCCATGTTGGTCTCAATCTTGTTTACAAGACTGCAAGGGGGATACATTCAACTTGTGTAGGGTCAAGAGGTTTGAATCTCATTTGTAAGACTATGCATTTTGGGTGCTTGTAGGGCTATAGGCCTCAATTTTTCTTGCGAAACTACAAGGGGTAGCCACGAACGATGAACCTTACTAAGAACTGTTAAACTAGAGGCCTACCCGGTTCACCCCTGAAAGGTGATAATGTTTGTGCAAGGAAGATAGTAACTTCCCCAAGATTACTCATACATTCGGGCTACCTTGAGCATTTGGAGTCAGCTAATATGATGTCATGATTGGAGCCATTACGTGCTTGGTGACGATCGTATTTTGATTAGCTCATGTGTGTGTGCCTAAGCTTTACGAGCAAACATTTTAATGCTACACCAATTCCTTAGGTAGGTTGTGTTTGAAGTGCTTGAGCATTGACAATATCAAAATACGAACAAAACCTTCAACAAAAAAATTTGTCACACTTGCTTGTATCCCTCAAGGCTGCTTTGTCCCTTGTTGGATTATTTTCAAGATACATGTTGGTTATTTTCTGGTTTGATTATGATGAAATTGGTTCTTTCCATTGAACAAATCCACTGAAGATCAAACTGAAATAAAAAATTTGCCAAATCATCAAGACACTGTCCTGATTACAGACTACCATCTCTGCTCTGGATTTGACATCTGCATAGATCACCATCTGTGCAGATCATCATCTCTGCTCTGGAACCGCAATCTACGTCTGAGACTGTCATCTCTGCTTTAAAACACTGAGCTTCAAAATCTACCAAAATCTTCAAAATTTGGTCCTTTGTGGGATATTAAAACCATTTGTCTTGAAACATTCAGTTGCTCAGTCAAAACCAAATTTTTCACTATATGACATGACTAATTCCAAGAAGCACAAGAAGGTTAAGCTTCCAACACCTCTAGTTTATCAAGAACATAAAGAAAATACTCACAAATCCAAAGAATATCAACACATTGCCCAATCAATCAAGCAAGAAATTGAGTACTACAAGAAAATTGACAAGACCATGTACAACAACAAAGTTTGCAATTTCATGGCCAAAAATCCTATTAACCGTGCCTTTGTCACCCTTGAGCAATACGATTAGACAAGCCTCTTGTTTCTAAAATCACTTCTTCAGTTCTTCCACCATCATCAAACATCATTCTTCCTCTTGGAGTACTAGATCAAACCTCTTCACTTCAAATCGAATCAAAGTCAAATCAATCCCTTTTAGGTTGAAAAACCTTAATCAAAAGTATTACAAACCTTCATCTTTAAACAAATACAACATTGCTTGTAGACCATCAGTCTGTTTCAAGTAATTTAAATCCATTAGTGATATCCCATTTTTCTTGAGATCACGAGTCTATCTTCAAGTAGAAAATATATCACTTAATACTTTTATGTTTGTGTCATCATAAGGTCTTTTTATACCTAGGTTTTGTTCTAAAAACCTTTAAATCAAAATAAATCATCAATCAATTTGGATCAATCATCAAATCAATCCTTATTCAAACATCAATCAATCCAATCAATCTCAAATAAAATCAAATCAAGAATCAGATCTTTGCTCCATTCCCTTTCATTTCTCAATCCTACATCTTCTAGTCTTCCATTCTTCTAAGTTTGCCATTGTATGGTAGTTACTCGATCTCAAGTTAGAGACATGAGGTGAACAACACCCAACACTCCCTTTGACGAGGAGAATCCTTTTGCTCATAAATTCTTTCAAGGAAATGCAGTACATGATGACAATAATCCCAACAAGGAAACTGAGTTAGTGGATCAAGAAGAAAGACCTACACAAGTGAACAATTTCCTTAGAGACCCATATAACTTAGAAATGGTTGAAAAGGCCATTAGTCAAAACAATGGTGAAATCTTCTTGAATCTCATTCGAAATGGCATTACAATGCCTGCAGACTTTGATGAATCACTCCTTACTCGAAACATCACCAAAGCCGCAGTTGCTGTGACTGTAGCCATGGATTCCAATTCAAATATTGTTGGCAAGTAATCAATTTTGTATAAATATGATTTAATTTTTGGTTGTCATTTATGGAAACACATTTGGGTTTCAGACCGATTTTAGAATAGATAAGGTGATTCAGAAATCAACTAAGTGTAGAAATAGAGATACAGAAGTGTTTTGGGTGTCGAAGATTGAGATCGATGATTTAGGGAAAGCAAGATTAGAGGAAGATAGTATGGGGTATGTATGACCTCCACCTAAGATCTATTTTTTTTTGGTTGAGTCTACGGTGAGTTAGATAGAATTGAAGACAGACAAACTGCAGCAGAACAGTGAAACAGGGCAGTTTAATAGTAGCGAAGATTGAGGGAGTATGGATTGGACTCTAGGCAATCAAAGTTGTATTTTTGTTGTTGATAACCTCCATATTGACTATGCAAGAGTGCCGAATATGCATTTAGTGTTTACTATATTAAATGTATTTTGTATTGAAGGCCGACTTAGTAATATTTGTAATATTCATACTGAGAGCCGACTTTGTAAAGTTGTGAGATATATATGTAAGAACTTTTTGATAAAGATTGGATGTAAAAAGTGGATGGATATGTTGGAAATTTTTTGAGTGAATAACAGAGTAGAGAATGACAGAGATCATTGAAGAACTATAAAGGAACTATCTAAGCACTAGTGTTGCTTTTTTTGTTCATGATTAAGAACACTTTGTAACCTGAATTATATTGTAAGAGTTGTAAGCTCAGTTGGCCCCTGACAGGGTGTTTTGAACCTTTAACAGGTTGTTATTCCTCTAACAAGGAAATGTAATATGTAATATTCAGCTCCTAACTGGGCTAGGTCTCCTTACAGTGATATTGTACTTTAGTGCATGCTTGTGGGTACCATCCCCACCAGGGTTTTCCCTTGGCCAGGGTTTCCTCGAAAACAAATATGATGTTATGAGTACTGTGTCATTTACTTATGTTCTTTACTTTACTGCTGTAGACACCCGAAAATGGACAGGGTTGTGACTTTACATTAAAAACACTAATTTTCATTTATTAATTAATGGTTTTTTAAATCATTAATTAATCATCTATTTTATTCTAAATTCATTCCCCAAATCATCTAATCAAATTCCCAAAATTAATTAAATAATTAATTTTATTTAATTAATTAATCTTAATTTATTAATTACCATTAATTAATTAATTACCATTAATTAATTAATTAAATTAAATTTCCTATAGTTTAAATTCAAATATTTAAACTTACTAATTAAATTCTTCCAATTAAATTAATTTCAATTGATGCGATGTGACTTGTCGTAGTGTGTCAAAGATTCTTTGATTTTGATCCAGCCCTAGCTTGCCCCGGTGATAGTAGGTGTATTTATGCCCCCTCAACAAATTTGAGTGAAAAGTTTTGAAATGAGCGTTAATTTGTTGAAACCGCAATTTCTAAATCTGGGTAGTTGATTTGAAAAATGTCTTATATTGCCCCTAATATTGCCTGTGTAAGTTTTTGGGGACCGGGAAGAAAAATTGGACCTCCTAGTGAAATTAGGGTTTGTGGGGACTTCTATAAATAGCCAAGAGAGCCATTCATTTGTCACATTGCCTTCTTGGAGCTCCTGATTTCCTGGTGAGTTAGTCTTTAGTTTTCTATGCTTTTCCTCATGTTTTCATGCGATGGCGGGCCTACCTGGAGTCACTCACATATCCAACTAGGTCCAGATGTATCAGAGATCAGCTGGCGCAGGACGTCCGGTGAGTTTTCTTGATATTCGTGTCATTAATGACTTTATTTATTGCTTTGAAAAAATTTTGTTTTTTGAAATTCTGCATGTTGTGCCGCAATCATCTACGGTTTTTCCGCAATTGTGGTTTGAATGTCACAATTGCCGGTTAAGTACCGCATTCGATAAGTGTACCGCACTATGTATGTTTGGATGTCGCAATTGAGTTTTTTCTGCCGTAATTGATAATGATGTTTCACAATCACATAAGTGAATCACAGTTGATGTGTTTATTGCCGCAATCACTTTTTTAGAACTGTCTGTCTGATTTCCTTGTCTGATATCTGCATATTCTGGCTTATGACACTTTCCTAAATGATTGATATTGATATTTTTCTGATTTATTTTTGTGTGCAGTTCACCGGGCAGATTCTGCGCTATCAAGAGTCGAGACCGACGGGTCTTGTTTACAGGTTCTAGCTCTCAGAGGATGAGAGGTCAGTTCTTAGGGACCTAGGATTGTATTGGATATGCTATATGCCAGAGATCATGACCAACAGGGGTCTGATCTTCACTCTTGTAGAGTGTTGGCATTCTGAGACATGCACTTTCTGGTTACCCACTAGCGAGTGTACTATCACATTGGAGGATGTGTACTGCATCCTCCAGCTTCTTATCCAAGGTGCACTTGTTGAGTATGCCACCCGTTCTAGTATTGTTTCCTTGACGGAGCTTTCTGGTTTTCCTCGAGATCAGCTTGGGTTATCTAGTGCTTATGACATTTCATGGTCTAGATTTGGTTTGGGCCTCGATAGACTGTCCACCTTACTAAGCAGTCTAATTTGTTGCATCTTATGCCCCGATCGTCGACGACGTGGATTTTCTGTCAGTTTTGGTACTGTTTTGCAGAGTATGGTCAGGGACCGTATTATTGATGCTTGGGGGCCATGCATGTTGGCTCACATGCACTTTCATATGTTATATGCAATTTTTTGTATTCCTCCATCTCTATAGGAACTTCACAAAAGACTCTCCATCCTTCTGTTTGATATCACAAAGGTCCTTGATGCTGACCTTGCTCTCAATATTATGATGGAAGTGAGCTATGAAATTTTTAGCCAATTCACCCCAAGATTGAATGCCATGAGGTAAATGCAAGAACCATTCCATTGCTGGTCTGGCCAAGCTTTGTGGGAACAGTCGCATTAAATATGTCTCATCATGAGGGACTTTGATGCAACTAGCAAAAAACTGTCGGATATGTTTAATAGGGTTGGTATTGCCCCTATATTTGTCAAATTTCGGTACCAAGAAGTGATTTGGGAACAAAGACATGTGAAGAGAATGGTCAAAGGGGTATGGGTATAAATCCTCTGCGGTGTAGGATTTAGTTTGCCCCTAATTTTGCATATTCATCATTTGGGTTTGAAGGGTTTGCATTTGTTGCATTAACATATCCATTTGATATTGAGGTTGATGTGTGAGGACGTTCCTCTATGTTGTAGTGGGTATGAGGTTGCGCCTCTGTGTCCCTTGAGTAGGAACATAGGATTTCATCCTGGGGACTTGATATTGATTTCCCACTGAGTGATTTAGAAATGGGGGCGCATGAGTAGCCCATGGTGGGTTTTGATGCGTTTGTTGTTATGATTGAAATTGGGGTTGATACTACTAGGGTTGATATTACTGCTGTTGAGGTTGGGGTTGAAGCTGGGGTTGTTGTTGCTGAGGTTGGAATTGAGGCAACTGAAGCTGGGGTTGTTATTGCGGGGGTTGGTTTTGAGGCAACTGAAGTTGGGGTTGTTGTTGCGGGGGTTGGTTTTGAGGCAACTAAAGCTAGGGTTGCTATTGCTGGGGTTGGATTTAAGGCAACTGAAGCTGGGGTTGCTGTTGTGGAGGTTGGACTGATGTCAGAATGGGCAAAGGTGTAGCCTTGGGTGAGCATTGATTGTAAGTCGTATCTGCAAAGATGGATCCCTGTGGGCATGAGGTGTTGATCTCAAGACTAGTATGAGTTGACTACAACAACGACATAGTTTTAGAATAGTTGGTGTTTGGTGTAATGGAAGGCATAGCTTGAGAGCTTGATTGCCCCAGCCATGTGACCGAAGGTGGGAGCATACTAGTAACCACAGGTGCACTCAGTTGCGAGCCTGTCATGCTTTGAGTGGAAGATGTGCTGGCCTAGTTCGTGCCATTGTTTTGACTGGTTATCACCTATGTTAATGTGGGTAATACCAATGGTGGGAATATTTGAGAGACAATAGGCAGTATCTGAGGAGGCTGAGTAGTGTTTTGACCTGTGAGAGGGTTTTCAGGCCATATGGTTGACACACAAAATTCAGTGGGGAGTTTGAATCCCTTCTTTATCAGCATGGCTAAGAAGTGTTTGGGATTCCTCTCTACAACAACATCAACTACTTGTGTGGAATAAGAATCTTTCTCTATATCCTCTAGTTCCTCTTTTGTGATATTTTGAAAAAGAGCTACCCCACGGGTTTGTTCAATGAACAGAGTAGAACTGGTGTTTACAAAAGGGTCGTCTTCTCTCTTTGTCTCCCAAGTGGGGAATCTGTTGATATGTGACTCATCAGGTTGCGTTCTAGCCTTTGACCTTGTGTAAGGCCCTCCATGAGGTGTTTGAGACATAGTGTGGTCTAGATTTTGTAACTAAAACAAGTGATATAAAACAAACAAAGAAGAATATCCT
>MU227783.1:1409329-1437023 GCA_018584345.1 Thuja plicata | reverse complement strand
TTGGAGTTATCTCTTCAAAGATAAATGAATATTTAACTCATTTATTTAATTAAAGTTTTCAACATGTGAGATAATTGAACTCTTTTTTATTTAGAATTGCTTTATTGAATGAAATTAATTTGATTTCATTCAATAAAGCAATTCTAAATCAAAAAGAGTTCAATTATCTCACATGTTGAAAACTTTAATTAAATAAATGAGTTAAATATTCATTTATCTTCGAAGAGATAACTCCAATCAGATCACATGGGTTACTCCACCCATCTCTCCAGTCCACATGGGTAACTTCACCCACCTCTTCAGTTCAAAAAGGTAACTCACAATTAGCTCTTTAGTCAACCAAACTCTATCTCCTCTTTACCAATTGAAGAGGTGGAGTTTACTGATGGCTTCTCCAGTTCCTTTTAATCTCAACCGTTCATCTCCCTATCTTTGGGATTGATCTCAACCATTCATTTCATCCTCAATTCATATATAATAAACCCTTCATAACCATTTGAAAGCTCTAGGATTTAAAGCTCTAATGTGCTATTACTATGTTAGTTTGGTTCTAGCATTCAAGCCATCCTGCGATCACACACACATTTCAAGTATCAAATTCTCGACGCTTCTCAAGTATAGACGCTGCCCACACCAATATTGAGCATCAAAAATAGTGTTTCGAAAGGAGTAGAGAGAGACAATAGAAGTTTCAAGCACTTTGGGGTTTGCATTCATTTGTTTTCCTTTCATTTCTTGTACATTTTATTGGTTACGTTTCAAGTTTTTCATTTTAGTAGTTCTTGTGTGCTTGATTTGTATCATTGTAAAACCTTTGCTACTAATGCTTTCCTTTGGAAAGCTTGGGAACCATGAATCACAATTGAAGGAGGCATACAACTGTAAATGTATGATTAATAATTAATTGGTTGAAGAATTTATCAGTGTGCTATTATACTGATTCGCCCCCCTCTTAGTATAATCCAATCCTAACAATTGGTATCAGAGCATTTGGACCTTGGAGAGAAAGTCTAACAACTTGAGGGAGATCAGAATGGATTTGGATAGTTTGCAAGAAAATTTTGATGCTGCACTTGAAGACCTTGATAAAGAAAAAATAGAGAATGGAGAATTGAGATTCAACATGCGAAGAGCTGAGAAATTCATAAAGAAACTCAAAGATCAACTTGAGCTTTCTAGAAATCAAAGACAAGATCTTATGGTTCAAATAAAAGAGGATTTAGATGAAGATAGTCCAAATAAGGTGAAGCAACTAAAAGAAGAGAATGAAACTTTGAAATTTGAAAATGAGATTATGGCTAAAGAAATACAAGTATAGAAGGATGCAAAGAAGAAAGTTGAAGAAGCTTTAAACAATGCATTAGATCAAATGAAGAATGAGGCTGGCAACTACAAGAACAAGTATCTAGAAATATAATCAGATTATAAAAGGTGAACTTGTTGAAGCAAAGAATCACATTGAGAAACTTCACACCAGCAGTGATTTGATTGATGACCAAAGAGAAAAACATAAACCTAAAGGTGATATGACTGGTATTGGCTTCAATGAAGCTAAATGTTCAAAGAATTAGGAAGATAAATCAAATGAGAAGATTGACGCTGAGAAACCTTCTATTGAAGAGCCAAAAGAATAGATTAGACCCTTTAGAGGTAGATGCTTTGGCTACAATAGATTTGGACACATGAAGAGAGACTGTAGAGGTAATACCCCTTTTAAAACTTTTTTCTGGTTATTGTTTTAACTGTAATGGATATGGGCAGAAGAAAGCATAATGCAGAAAACCTAATCAAATAGGATATAGACAAGACAATGGAAGAGAACCTATAATGAAACCTACATGCTGCAAATGTAATAATATTGGATGCATTGCGAAATAATGTAAGCTGCAATTCAATCAGGAAAGAAGACCTCCTATATGTTACAAATGCAATAATCAAGGACATATAGTGAAATTTTGCAGGTACAATGGATCAGACAACAAAAGAGTACCACCTCCTATGAATTCATAGAAGAATGGAAATGATATTGGCAAGAGTGTTGTAGATGTAAAGAGTGATTTTGAAAGTTGTTTCAAGAAGGCAGAAGACCACAATAGTGGTAAGATATGGAAGATCAAAGAAACTAGCGAGACATCAGTTCAGGGAGAGTTAGTAGAGGCTACTGGATCTGTGCCTGATGGTAGCAAGACAAAATTGACCTAATTGGCCGATCATGGCCTTAGGGGAGCATTAGATACAGACAACATATTATATCCTTTCCCAAAATTCATGGATTGAGCTCATGCGAGCTTGGGTATAAGCTTGGCCAACATCATGAAGTATGCATCTAAGAGTGCAACATCAGCCAACACTCATATTTTGTTCGCGAGATCTAACAGCTGACTGGACAGTTTTAAGTGAAAGAGAGATTCATAACCTAACTTGTATAAAGCACCACTTTATGACTTATATCTTTACCATTTGATGAAGAGCGAGCTAAGGAAATCAAAGAGCAGAGAAGTTTAGATTATTCTATATTGGCCGTGCGTGATCGATTAAAGGATAAACTTGGAATTCAGTGACAGAAAGGTATTTCACATCATCTAAGCCATGGATGCACCTATTATTTTTGATGTTACAGATAGACCCAGGTATAAGTTTAAGAAACATCCATTCAAATCATGCGAAGAGGATCCAGAGGGTGCATTTTCCCAAACCCCGTATGGCGTGTTACACATTGAAGATATTAGGGCTTACATACATTGTAAGTATGACATACTGGGAATTGATGACATATCGACTGAGATGGAGTATATGACTGATAATGGAGTCATGAGAGAAGAATACAAACATATCAATCAACTGAGCATAATGAAAATATTGGATTTATGTGAATTCGATGAAGATGAAAGGTTCAAAATACTGTTAAGTAGGGTTCATGATCAATTTATTTGGATTGGTGATCAATCGGTGAAGATTTGCAGTGACCTAATTCATGAAATCACTGGATTGGACAACATCAGAGTCATTCCTATTGTAGAGAAGCATGTGAAGAAAGAAGTTGAAACCCCAACTCATTCTAAATGGGACAGACAGGTAATGACAATAAATGACATCTTTCAGCAAGATGTAAGATTGATTGCAATGATACTTGGGTACAAGTTCTGCTACAGTAGTAGACCTAATTCAGTATTTGTTGGAGTCATCATGATGGCATGGATAATGGTGAAAGAAAATGTAAAGTATAATCTATGCAAAGTTCTAGCACAACAATTCCTTGAGAATGTAAAGCTTGTAAAGAAGGACAAATTGAAAACCTTCAGATTTGGTTCATTATTGATGCATATGTTCAGTCATATTGAGCACAAGTTTCCTGGTTTACATCCTAGTGGTTGGCAGTTTGGAGTACCCACTGGCATATTTATTTCACAGAGCTACAAAAGACAAAATGCTACTTAGGTTGATGGTGAATTATTTGGTATGATCAAGATTTTATAGAGATAGATGAAGAAAAGGTACAAAATACATGAAGACATTGTAGAGAAATATAAAGATACAATCTATTTCATGGTTGAAACTGATTGTGTGTGCTTTGAAGTAGTCATTCCTAGGAAGAAATGGTGTTACCCCATGGGTTATGAAGTGAGTTCTGAAGTGCTCACCATGCAAGTAGAACATGTCCTTGCATCAAATATTGACACAACAAAGGAAAGATGGGGAACTTATGAATAAAAATCAGAAAAAGTGAGAGAAGAAAAGACTAGAGGTCTGAGGAAGAGAAAGATAGATAATCTTGTACATGATTGCAAAGTTAAATCAGGACTGACACAAAAGGAACTTAAAGAAGTTAAGAAGAAGATGACAGAGAGATCACTTGGACTAGCAAGTGGAAGTACTTCAGCCCCTCCCACTCCTGAGGTAATCATGGTAGACAATCCACCTCCTCCTTAATAGGTAACAACATAAACAACTGAAAATATCACTTCCATAGTAACAAGATCAAGCATACAAACATCACCTAAAGAGCAGAGCACAGCAAGAGAAGAGAAGAAAATAGAAAAACACATTTGGAAACCCGACATGAAGATGCTAGAGAAAAGAGCATTAGAGCAAGGCAAATTGGTTACAATTGATAGATATTATAATAGGTATGAAGAGGTGGACAAACTTAAAATTGAAGACATTGTGATAGAGCACCTACTTACTTTTAAGAAGACACTATTAGAGATTAAAGGAAGCATACCCATAGACCTTTATGGGAGTTTGGAAATAAGAAAACATGTAGCACAAATTGAAGATGATGCAATCAGAAACCAATAAATAGATAACATGCTAGCTATGATATCAGTCCAAGAAAGGGACAAAATTTACAAGGAACTAAAACCTCTACTAAGGACCAAGGTGATATTATTGAAAATCATGGCTAGGAAATATGACGAAGTCACTAAGGAAACTCAGAAGGCATTAGAGAAGATTCTAACGAGTTCTACTTCTAGCAAGCCCTCACCTCCTAAGACCACATCGCCCACACAATTGGGAATGGGTGAGAGATCTAAGGCGACAGAGACATCTACTGAGAAGAGCAAAGCAGATCCTCCCTCAGATTTCTATGTTTATGGTGTAGCAGTAACTCTTGACACATCTCAAGATGAGAAGGACCCTTTTTCAGGGAGTATGTATACTTCTATGGTAGATGAGGTAGAACAAAAATATTAAAGAGGAACAAAAGAAGGAAGAAGAGAAGAAGGAAGAAGAAAATAGGATAGATCAGAAAGAGGATGAAAAGAAAGAGTTAAATACATCATCCATTTCATTGTTGGAAAGCAGTGATATAAATGTTACAGCATGGATGAAGTAGAGCTAGTAAAATTAGCATTTACTACCTTAAACAAAGCAAAGGAGAGATCAGAACAGAAAGGAGACAAGAAGGAAAAAGTCATCATAAGAGAAATTGATACTATAAACAAATTGCTTCCAACACCTATTGTTTTCTAGGATAAAGATTACATTGAGAATATGAGAATCACACTTGATGAATTTGATGGACACTTTGAGAACCTACTGAAGATAGAAAAAGAAAAGGCAGAGAAGACTTACTCTGAGAAGAAGCTAACAACATTTTGCAAATCTATTACATGGGATTTAGGCATTTTAAAGACTTTCTTGACAAATGCAAGAAGCTGCATTGGGCATGGGAGAAAATTGTTCAGTTATTGCATGAATCCTATAAGGCATATTTAGAATGTAGAAGACATTATTACCAAAGAGAGGGAAACTCTAAATAGTATGATGGATGGATGTGGAACATCTTCTCAATCCAAAAAAGAACTAGACAAAGATGTCACAAGGATTTTGGCTAAACTCAGTGTACTAGATAATGAGAAAGGGAGAGTATTGACAAGGTTCAATTTGCTGAAAAGTTTTATCACTCCTAAGTTATCAATACTTGAGGTTCATCTCTCAGGATTGGATAAAGTGATAGATTCACTCAATAAATCTTTTCCCACTGACTTGAAAGAAGCTGAGACCACATCATTTGCACTGAATGGCTTAATTCACATTAGCCAAATTTTGTTCAAGACATGGACTACATAAGTGAAGATCTTTGAAGATTCCTTTCAGGATATCTTGAAACTGGTGAGCAAGAATTAAAACCTTTTTTTATAAATGCACCTTTGTCATTGTTGTCAAAGGGGGAGAAGAGAATAAAAGATATATATATATATATATATATATATATATATAGAGAGAGAGAGAGAGAGAGAGAGAGANTTAAAACCTTTTTTTATAAATGCACCTTTGTCATTGTTGTCAAAGGGGGAGAAGAGAATAAAAGATATATATATATATATATATATATATATATAGAGAGAGAGAGAGAGAGAGAGAGAGATTAGTTGGAACACTTATTCATTTTTTTTGACAAGTGTTGCCATCAATGCCAAAGGGAGAGATTGTTGGAAAGTAATCAATTTTGTATAAATATGATTTAATTTTTGGTTGTCATTTATGGAAACACATCTGGGTTTCAGACCGATTTCAGAATAGAGAAGTTTTGGTGATTCAGAAATCAACTAAGTGTAGAAACATAGATACATAAGTGTTTTGGGTGTCGAAGATCAAGATCGATGATTTAGGGAAAGAGAGATTACAAGAAGATAGTATGGGGTATGTATGACCTATAACTAAGATAAATTTTGTTTTGGTTGAGTCTACGGTGAGTTAGACAGAATTGAAGATAGACAGATTGCAGTAGAACATCGAAACATGACAGTTTGACAGTAGCGAAGATTGAGGGAGTATGGCTTGGACTCCAGGAAATTGAAGTTGTATTTTGGTTGTTGATAACCTTCACATTTACTATACAAGATCTCAAAATATTCATTTAATGTTTACTATATTAAATGTATTTTGTATTGAAGGCCGACTTAGCAATATTTGTAATATTCATATTGAGAGCCGACTTTGTAAAGTTGTGAGATATATATGTAAGATATTTTTGATAAAGATTGGATGTAAAAAGTGGATGTATGGATGGGTATGTTGGACATTTGTTGAGCGAATATCAGAGCAAAGAATGGCAGAGATCATTGAAGAAATATAAAGGAACTATCTAAGCACCAGTGTTGCTTGTTTTGTTCATGATTAAGAACACTTTGTAACCTGAATTATACTGTAAGAGCTGTAAGCTCAGTTGGACCCTAATAGGGTGTTGTGAACCTTTAATAGGGTTGTTATTCCTTTAATAAGGAAATGTACTATGTAATATTTAGCTCCTAACAGGGCTAGGTCTCCTTACAAGGACATTATACTTTAGTGCATGCTTGTGGGTACCATCCCCACCGGGGTTTTCCCTTGGCCAGGGTTTCCTCAAAAACAAATATGGTGTTGTGAGTATTGTGTCATTTACTTATGTTCTTCACTTTACTACAAATGTATGATTAATACTTAATTGGTTGAAGAATTTATCAAAGTGCTATTATAATGATTCACCCCCCCTCTCAGTATAATCCAATCCTAACAATACATCATCACGTGACACCGGTAAAGGAACTAACAGTGAACCTTCCACATCAATA
This sequence comes from Thuja plicata, assembly GCA_018584345.1. Classification (NCBI taxonomy): domain Eukaryota; kingdom Viridiplantae; phylum Streptophyta; class Pinopsida; order Cupressales; family Cupressaceae; genus Thuja; species Thuja plicata. The sequence goes on along the minus strand of MU227783.1, from coordinate 1,429,965 downwards.
CCTACATCAACACCTGTAAAAACAACTACATCATCAGTCCAATTGACACAATAAAAAATCCAATAGATCCTAAGCATTTTTCCAAACATCACTGCGCACAATAGAACTCATGTGACAATGAATGCCACTCAAGGAGCAAGTGCTAATGTCAACAACATAGGGAAGATTTCTATGCCTTTGGCTACATCATCTATATTTCAAACAACGAGCATGAAGACATCTGCAACCATCACATCTAGAGTTTATCAATACACACCCCCTCCTACAGTCGGTATAACCTCCACCGGGTTGTCGGCTGCATAATTTGGAGGAGGAGCTTATGTGCCACAATTTACTCTGTATAATGCTCCAAATTTAGCCCAACAAGTTAATGATCTCAAAATTCTTGTGTACAGAATGGGGGAAAAAATGAGTTTTCTTTTGATGAGATTTGTCCCTATCCATTTGACAAGTCCATCACAATGAAACCATTCCCCCCAAACTTTGAGATGCCTAAATTTGAGAAATACGAAGGTGAAACATGTCCTCTACAACATCTCAAAGAATTCTACATCGCATGTCAAGAAGTTTCCTATAACAAAAATTACCTAAAAAGACTCTTCACTAGTAGCCTTGGAGGTGCAACTTTGAAATGGTTCATGGCCCTTCCTTATGGATCAATCTCTAATTTCTCTGATCTTGCAGAGAATTTTGTTGGACAATATTCATATAACATTGAGCATCAAGCAACACTCAATGATTTGTGTAATACTAAACAAAAGAATGGAGAAACCTTTGCTAGTTTCTTACAACAATGGAGACATTGCAAATTGCATGCCATGGAAAATACCTGATAGTCACTTAATTGACATCTTCACAAAGAATTTTATCCCTGAGATGTCATTCCAAATGAAAATGGCTTCACCTGAGACCTTTTAATCCCTTGTCAAGAAGGGAAAAGACATTGAAGATGACCTTTTGCAAAAAGGTAGTGTTATGCCCTGCATCCCCATCCCTACATTTTGTGTGCAAAATGTTGGGTCCCCCTTTTTGCTTTATGCTTTTGGCTCTTGCCTTGTATTTTTTCCCTTTGTTTTCTTTGTTTTCATTCTCTGGGTTTTCTTCCCATGGTGTTGTCTTTGTTTTGGTTTTTGTCTTCGGGACCCGGTCCTGGAATTGGTTGTTCCTTTGTCGGGAGCCAGATTTTGGACTCTGGGATTCTTTGCCAAAATGTCTTCTTTTCGTAAGAAGGCATGGTTGTATGGAATCCCCGGGCCTGGAGTCCGGAGGTCTGTCTATCCAGAGTTTGTGGATGGAAAGGTTACTTACTCTTTATAGCAGGTATAAATAGAAATTACCTGTCATTTTCACAATTACCGCAATTAAAACACTTAAGCAATTTGAGCAATTTCAGAGCGATTTTACAGGGATTTAGTGAGAGTCCAGTGTGAATCATTCCGAGCTATTCTAAACAATTGTGGGTGGTTTGTGGTGGTAAGTGGTGGTCATTTGATGGTAGAAGCTATTGCAGAGCATTCACGGCATGAGTTCCTTTCCTTGCCCTTCTTCATTTTCAGGTTGGTGCCTTCTTTCCTCTCTGGTTTTTTCCTGCTTTTTGGTTTTTGTCTTTTTTTTGTCATCTTGCGTTTTGGTTTTGCGTCATGTTTCTTTCTGGTTTGCCACCTATTGGTGGGTCGGCTTTGCCAGAGGGTTGTCCACCCTCTGTGCAGATGTAGGATAAGGTAAAAAGTTGTAGATGTTTGTACATTTTCTGGTCTTGTAAATAGTTGCTCTGCGTTCTGTGTAGATGTAAATTTGGTGTATATTGTTGTATATCCTTCTATTCTGCATGTGTATATCCTTTGACCCCAGTGTACATATGTTGTATATATTGTATATTTCATGTATATCTACTTGAGTTTGTATCTAGCTCATTGTGCTTCCCCTGTTGTCATCCCCAAATCTGCGAGCTCAAACCAGGTAGAATACTACCTGGTTGAAACTCGGCTCTCGGCTGGTTTCAACCAGGTGGTTTTCTCTCTCCTCATTAACTTGCCTCGATGACTATCCCATTTATGTCCCACATATGCATTCAAAATGACCCAAGTGGCCTTCGCTTTTCGCGCATTTAGACAGTTGGCTCTGCCATCGTCGCCATAACTTCCATTTATTGCATAGCCATGTGACGTCCACGTGGGTCTGACGGCTTGCTTTTTGCACACGCTCTTCCAACAGTTAGTTTTTTAGACTCCAGGTCTCTTGCCATCACCCAACCCACGTCTGGCCTTTACTAAGTGTGATAAGACCACCAGACCCGAATATTGGTTAAATTTCCAAGTTTACAAAATATGTATATACTTTCCAGGATTTTGAACTAAGCTAACTTTTTAGGGAAAGCAAGCGCCACGGTGGTAAGATCTCCAGACCTTGAAATAATATTTATTTATTTATTCTGACGGTCGCCTTGCCTTGTAGATTTCTAGAATAACATACTTTCACCATGTTTGAAGCTTCTGCATCTTCACCGCCTGGGAGTCCAGAACTTCCTTCTACGACAGTTACTAGAGCAACTGTTAGGTCCAAAATAAGAAGGCTCTGGAGAAACTTCCCTTGAGCATGAAATACACAAAGGATAGTGTTATCATGGGCTTAAAGATTGAGTCCAAAGTTCAATTCATTACCAACACCAATGTCGGGACATGGCTCGAGATGCAGGCCTTGGTGAAGATGATGTACATTCAACGGCAGGCTGGGGATCCATTGGCCATTAAAATCAGGAATTCTAGGATTCTTAAGGAAACTTGTTTCCTGTGCTTGGTACAGTTGCTAAAGATTATTCTTACACTTGCAGTGCACTATAATACATCCGTCTGGGCCGTTATGCTCGTAGCCCCGGAGCCAACCGGGTATCCCACCCCTATGGTGTCTCTCGACGTCGCAAATTTTTAGATGGGGTTGGGGATTCCTCAATTTGATAGGCTAGCTGTAGTTACTAGATCAGATGCCTTGGCATAGTTTAATCAGTTGGAGGAAGTGACCCGTATATATATGAATAATCATTGGCTCAAGACCCCGAAGAGGGATCTGAAGAGGATGAAACTAGAAATCCCTAGGTCTAAATTCAAGGAAAGCATCCAGATGGGGATGATAGCATTATGCTGGGTCTTCGAGAAAAAACATTCCTGAGAATTCTCCAGGTGGATGTATTACTTCTTGCTTGGTATCAGTACGGGTGGGGAGTATTTTGACTGGGTCGCCATAATTTCAAATCATCTGGATTCCCAATTCCTTCAGATAGCCTAAAAGAAGAAGTTTTATATGACTTCCTATGTTCTCTGGGCCCTGACACAATAGCAACCCCGCACCAATGGGTTACTCACAAAAGGCGTACTCAGGATAGCTCCCGGTGAGAAGGCCCCTTGGAATCATTTCCCACAGATTCAATGGGAGGCTAATTTTCCTAGTTTTTGCTGAGTAAACAACGCTTTCATTTACTAGAACTTGCTCACACCCACTCGGGATGCAAGATACCGCCTGTCTATAGAGGTGATGGATTTGGTCTGGAGCTATGGCCATTATTATATACAGTTTCAACAACATACATACATAAGGATAATCGGCTTCTCCGAGAAACCATACTTGTTACCCAAGCATTGTGGGAACAAGATAATTCTTTTAGAGTATTGTAGATAGATGATGGAGCTACATGCCCTCTTCGCCTTGAAGAAGGTAACAAATATTGCATTCCCAATCACTTGTGGGAATTATTCATGTAGTCTAGCCGCCACCAAAGAAGCAGACAATGAGCTTAAAAGCTACAACTTGGCATAATTCTACTTGGCGCGGAAGCATTTTGATCCGCATGGAAAAATTGCGTCGGCACTTCCCCGGGCATCAGAGCCCCACCAATACCATATGGAAGACTTCTGGGAATATTTCTAGGATGACGTAGAGGTCAGGAGCTGGCACTATGTCTAGATGACCATTGGAATGATGGAAACATTAAAGCTTCAAAGATTTTTGGATGACTTCTCAGACTCTGGACCCATAATAGATCCCCAGTACAAAGAAAAGGGGATTGATAAGTTGGCCCTCCCACCAGTGGACTGGGACGCATAGGAGGTGCCCACCATTGAGGAGTTCAACCATAGCGTGGTTGAACACAGTCACACCTATTTTAAGAAGGTGTACCTCAGGAGTGTCCACCGGGCTGGCCAGCCGATACCAAAGTTAAACCCAGGGGTCGGGACTTCTTCACAGGGAGGAGATAAAGGAAAATGAATAATGGAAACTCCCACTGTGCAAGAAATACCCATAAAAGAGAAAATAAAGCAATCAGTGGCGGCCTCCCAACAAATGAGGGAGAATTTAATCACACGCCCGACTACTCTGGTACTCATGACTGGACCAATTCATCCTCCCTCCTCCCCTTCACTAGCGGCCTTAATGGTTAAGGCGACGGGGGTAGATCCAGAAGAATAAGCAGTACTAAGGGATGCGGGGCCACCCTTAGTCACTAGGAGAAAGAAGAGGCTTAACAAAAATCCCAAGGTAGAGCCGGAGCTGGGGATGCTCCAGATCCCACAAGTTGAGATCCTTTCCTCTGATTCCCTGAAGCCAGAGAGGGAACCTGAGCCTGCTAATGTCCCGACCAATCCTCCCCCGCAGGATGAATTCAATGATGTTTTTACAATCGACGAGTTCGAGAATCTACAGGGGAACATCGAGAAAACAGAGGCTGAAGTCCCAGCACAGGAAGAAGCTCTGGAACAAGAACCTGCGCAGGAGCAGGAAGAGCAGATGGAAGAAGAGAAAGAAATAGAACAAGAGATTGCCTCTGAGGTCTAGGAGATATAGAACACAAGAGTGGACCAACAAAGCAAAGTGAACGAATGGCATCCGCTAAGGGAACTAGACCTTTGGGAACAACCGTAACCTCAACCACCATGTTCCAAATGTCACTCCCGAAGGTTACATTTGGGGAGGTAATTACTATGGGCCAAACGCTGAATCTTGGCCTGTTATCTCACCCATTACCAAAGGATGTACCAATGGAAGAAGACATCCCAGCAATGGAGGCTGAAGAAGAAGAAAAGGAACAACAAGATGAAGAAACCACTAGGGCGACAAATGAAGGCCCAGACATGGCCAAGGATGCAGACGCCAGGGCAGAGGACACAGCTGTCACTGAAGGAAATGTCACCAGTGAGACAAAAGATGCAGGAAAGGAGCTGAGAGAAGCTCATAATACTGAAGGGGCACAACAAGAGATTGGGGAGAGGTCACAGGAGCATACTTTGGCTAATAAGCCACCCCTACTGCCCACATGGTTAATGGAAACCAGAAAGAGAAAGGCACCTCCAAGAATGCCCCGGGCCCTCCTTTCCTTAATAGAGATGATGGCTCAGGCCCAGGACCTACCAAAGGCCAAGAAAGCCCAGATAGTTCATACCCTTCAAACCGGGCTAGGCAGAGGGATAGTCGCAGTAATAGTGACACCTTCCCCAGATGCAAACAAAGCAACGACAAAAGCTAAAGATTACAACATCACGGAGATACCATTGGGGAAGAGGGGAAAACAGGGCGAGGTGGACCTGTTAAAAGAAGTAGCTAAGGTAGTAGAGGCCCGTTATGAAAAAGAGGCCCAAAGGCTCAAGGCAGAAAAGGAGAAAACTGCAAACCTTATGGGGTTGCTAACTGAGCTGGCCCAGCCTATTAATGCTATTCCTCCAGAGGCCTCTACATCAGATGTACCACTTTCTCAAAGTGATGTAGATTCACCATGGGCAATGAAGAAGAAAGCCCAAGCGGTCGATGAGTGGGTTTCCCTACAAGTGGGAAATACCTGGTGCTTCCTGGTATCCACCCTCCCAGACTTATATGCGGCCCACCATGTGTTACATCAGGCTGAGAACATCATCGAAAAATGGGAGGGGGATATCAAAAATTATGAGGCATGGAAAGTGGAGCTAGAGGAACTCCTTGGTCTTGGGGAGGAGATTGTCCCTGAATCCAGAATTTTGGGAGAGGATTCATTCAATTTTGTGAGAACCCAACACTCTAGACTTGACCTCATATTGGGGGTAATCAAGAAACTGGTGGGGACTCTGTGGGAGAAAATCAATGCAGTACAATATTCTTTTGATTTATACAAGGCTTTTGTTACGAAGGTCTCTGGAGCTGATCCTTTCAGCACTGACACTTGTACACAGGAGGAATATGTCCTGGGGAAGTTGGATGAGCTAGTAGAATCAAGGTATCAATCCTTGGAGGGAATAGATGGTGCCCAAATGATGAGAATAACTTGTATGGTACTCAACGGCCATGATGCAGCAAAGATGGTCGATGAATTTAAAGGAAATGTTCTGAACCTGGGGGAACAAATTGAGGTGGCTAAGTACTGGCAGGCCAATCTTAAAGAAATTGATGAAGATGGAATCTCCCTTCTCCTCCAGACCTTCAACGATAATAAGAAACAATAAATATTCTCTGGGGGCCGGAGAAAACCTAAGCATTTTGTATTCTTTATTCTTTCAGAACATAAGTTCTCGGATCCCGGATCCTACATTTTTGTATTCTTTTGGTGATCTGCGTTCCGGTCCCCAAGGCCAACCGGTCACTTTCAAAATAGTTAATAAAGGTTGTCAGGGGGTAGTTGGTTACACCAAGGCATGTCGGATTAGCAAAAGGCTTTCTAACAAATGGTCTTCCCAAGGCACCGCTTCAGATGTACACCTGGCACATTGGAGATAGGTCGCCGCTTTTCTCATTTATGAGGAATGTAGCCTCGATCCTTGGGGGATTGGATTTCTTCCTTCTCCTTCCCTGCTCTCTTCTCAAGGTCAATTCTTCCACTCCATCTTCTTGTCCTATTCTTCTGACATGTTAGACCTTCTCCATCTCGAGGTCTTTTGTAAATTGGTGCAGGTAGTACCGGCCACTGGATATTGTATTTTATGGCAAGATGTAAGATAGGGTTAGGGTTAGGGTTAGATGTAAATATGTATAAATAGTAAGTTTGACCCCATTCCAAGGGTCAGCAAAATTGATGATTTTGCAGTCCATAGTAATAGAGAAGCAGTATTTTCATTTTAGTTGCAGAGCTCAATGCTCCTTGGTCTTTAAGCTTTCAGTAGTTAGATGCTCCCTTGGAGCCACCATTATACCACGCACCAGTGCTTGCTGGAAGGAATGTTAATGAAGAAGAGGGAGTTCTTACAATGATGTTCTTGGCACTTTATCTTCTGAGTTAATGGTATTTTATGATTAATGTTCTTCATGTCTTCTGCTATGATACTTCAAGTAGATTAACGACCTTCTTTCCCTTGCTACCGATAAAATATGAACTGATGGTTGTGTATTTCTTTGGTATTTAGTGTAGTATATCAAAGTATTATTGATGTATTGAATGTTTAAACATAACTATAGGTAGATGAAATACTTCTAACCCTGTAGGATATTTTTTAGTTTATTTGTTAAGTGTAGAATGCTTGGAGAAACCTCACCTTCTTGAATCCCCAGAGAGAATGAGTTGAAGAAACCAGCTATCCCCCTCGAAAACAGTCACATCTCCCAACTGAGCCCCGCACCGTCGAGACCTGACCCTCAGGTGCTTGGAGGCCCGGGGAATCTCATTTCCCCAGATAACCTTTGCAGGTGAAGTTGGCTGGTACCCCGGTACCCAGTGATAACTTACATCTGCTGGCGGACCCAATCACCAAAGTCCCGTCAACAGGTAGCATCAAACATTATACTCCTAATAATGATAAATCAAAATTCTGGAGTAAAAACAAAGGAGTTGTCAATGATGGAGTAAATGATGCCAAGCATGTTAAAAATGTTTAGGCATCCAACAATAATAATAAAAAAAATTGCAATAATAATTAGAATCAAAATCAGAATCGCAACAACAATCAAAATTAGAATTAGAACAATCAAAATCAGAATCAGTATCAAAACAACAATCAGAATAACAATCAACATCAACCGCGCAACCAATCATATTTGTTCCCTCGTAACGACAACTTTGACAATAACAATAATTGACAACAACGACAATTCACAGCATTAGCAGAACCCTTAGATGTAATCTTTAAACAACTTGCAGATCAAGGAATGATAATCTATCCAAATACTCGACCGTTCGATGAGAATCAACCCAAACCCACTTGGTATAGAGATAATGAATATTGTGATTATCATCACATCAAAGGACATGATACCAAGAAATGCATGAAGCTCAAACACTTTATGTAAGATCTCATTGAAGATGGAAAAATTAAAGTTGAAGGCCAGAATACATCCTCATCAAATGCGAAACTTAAAGTCTACAATCAACCCTTTCCGCCACATAATCAAAACAATGCATCCAACACAATCCCATATGATTATTCTACCAATACTATCACAGGAAATAATTGAACATGTGGGAGTCTAGAATAAAATGATATCTTTGGGTTTAATGCTCTTTTTGGATGCATCAAAGAATCTGAAACACATGTCAACACCATAATCCTCAAAGTTTCTGATTGTAATGCTACCACACGTAGACCAAGAGTCACTTTCCAAGCTACTGATAAACCTTGTACATCTTCCAATCCACCAGCTGCACCATCTACCACTGCTCGTCCTGCCTCATGCTACAATCTATTGGCACAGTTAGGAAAGATGCCTGCACAAATATCTATTCTAGAACTTCTATGTACCTCGCCAATTCATAAAGAAATTCTTGAAGATGCTCTAAATGAATCCCATGTTCCTGAAAATATTGACATTGCTCAGTTCCAAGCCATGATTGGGAATTTAGTTGCACAAGAGCATCTTGTTTTCACTGACAAAGACTTCCGTGGTCTTGACCTTCATCATAATAAATCCCTCCATATTGAAGCCAAAATCCAATCCACTAAAATCAAATAAGTCCTTATAAATGGTAGATCTGGCCTATAATTGTGCACATTGAAAATGATTCGTAACATAGGTCTTTTTGAGGACCTTTAGGATGTAGACAAGCGAATCACAATAAAGGCCTATCATGACAGAGAATGAGAAAGCAAAGGTTTGATCACACTACCCTTACAAGTGTGCCCAACCTTAATTGAAACTGTTTGCCATGTGCTGGATCTAGATCTACCATACAACATCTTGTTGGGATGACCCTGGATACACACTATCAAAGGTGTATCATCTACTTATCATCAATGTCTCAAGTTTCCACATCATGGTAGAGAAATCACAATTCCTGGATTTCCTGAACCATTTCAATATTGCAAGAGACTGGAAGGTAAACAATCCAATTACAATCCATTGAATGAGTTTGGCCGACTTTTCAATAAAGAAAAATCTATTCCAGGAACTTCTTCAACTCCAGAAAAGACATTAGAGGTTTAATATAATCACTCCAAAGGAAAGAAAAAGGTCACTGAAGACAAAGCCTCTGAATTTGAAACAAAGACCACCTTTACAGATTAGGGCATGGGAGAATAGAAATTTGAAAGTACTCTATGCATTGGACAACTCCCTTTGTCCCCAAAATCCTATGGGAGACCGTCACTATTACCTCCCTCTAGAGAGAAAGATCTCATGAACTGCAAGACAACCACTTTTGAACATTGGGGGGCCTTATCAGATGAGCACATAGAATACAATGTCCTTGATTGGATTTATAATGACGAAGAAGAAAAACTAGTAACATTCCCTAATGGAAAATACATAAAATCCATCTCCACTGTTGAAAGCATGGGGTATCATGGCACTGGCCTTAGCACAAATGAAAATGGTAAGAAGAAAATTATAACAACAAATTTCTATCCTCAAGGACATGGATTGGGTTCCATAGAAACTAAGAGTAATTTTGCTAAGGACTATTGTTTAGCCGCCTTGGATTCAGACACCAAAGAAGAGTTTTTCAAAATCCCTTTCCAATATGTTGAAGATGACCTTGATGACCTTAACCATGTCTTCACTCTCACCCAAGATGGCCTTTCATCCCCTTGTCTTCCCCTCACAAATCCTCAACTAATTGACTGGGATTAGCAAGATTCACCACCAGCTTTAGACATTTGTGATTCAGATGAGGCAGTTTTAGCTCTCTTTGGACTTAAGAATCTTTGAGAGTATGAGAATCAGATCCATTTCAGCGTGAAAGCCTACTTCGGTAGCTTGGTCAATTCTCTTAGTTGCAAAAATGACAATAAAAAAAAAAATGAAAATACAAAAACATCCCCTTGTGAAAACCTCTCGTAGACACCTTTAGATGAAGAAAAAGATAATATAAAGGATGCATCCTCTAGTGAAAAACTTTCTGAGGTGCTAGAGGACGGAGAAGCTGACCTTCCATTTATATCATCAGAACCAAAAATTTCCTATATGATTATTGAAGACACTATCCCAATCAATCTAGGCATAGAAGCAAATCCACACATCACTACATTATAGTCTTTCCCAGTGATCAAGAAAAGAAAGACATGATGACATTCCTTCAAAAACATAAAATCAACTTGCCTAGACCAACAAGGACATGCTTGGGCTAGATACAGATTTTTTCATGCACCATCTTGCTATGGATCCCAATGTGAAACATGTTAAGCAAAAACTCCGCAAGATGCATCTGCAAGTAGCATTGGTAGTCAAAGTAGAGCTTCAGAAGATGCTGGATGCTAAAGTAATTCAACCTATAGACTATCCTGAATGGGTCTCCAATATTGTACCAGTAGGCAAACCTGCTAGGGGCATCCACATTTGCATTGACTTCAGAGACCTAAACCTTGCATGTCCTAAGGATGATTTTCCACTCCCAAATATTAACATTATAGTGGATTTGACTGCTAGACACGAGATGTTGTCCCTCATGGATGGCTTCTCTGATTACAATTAGATCATGATAGCACTAGATGATCAACACAAGACTACATTCACAACACCTTGGGGTACCTTCTGTTATCAAGTGATGCCCTTTGGCCTTAAGAACGCTAGTGTAACATATCAGAGAGTAATGACAACCATATTCTATGATCTCCTACATGTCATCATGGAATATTATGTGGATGATCTTTTGGGAAAGTCCAAGACATGAGAATCACACATCCCTATCATCACTACCATTTTTGAGTGATTGAAAAAATATAAGCTTCAGCTAAATCCCAAGAAATGTGTCTTTAAAGTACAATCTGGTGAGCTACTGGGATACATTGTGTCATGAAGCGGAATAGATGTTGACCCAAAGAAAGTAAAAGCAATCCTAGATATGCCACCACCAAAAACATTAAAACAGTTGCGCAACTTACAAGGAAAACTGCAGTCCGCCAAGAGATTCATGTTACAGCTGGCATAAAAGGTGCATCCATTTTATCATCTCGCGCGCAAGAATATCAAATTCCAACAGGATTGCTTATGTCAAAATGCATCTGAGATCCTAAAAGGATATCTGGCTAATCCACCTGTGTTGGTGCCACCTGTCCTCTAATTTTGTATGTATCCACCATAGAGGTTGCATTAGGTGCTCTATTAGCCCAATTAGATGATACCATAAAAGAACAAGCAATTTATTATCTCAACAGGACTCTTATTGGTTATGAGTTGAATTATTCCCTCATTGAAAAGGCATGTTTGGTTATTGCCTTCTGCACTAAAAAACTATGACATTGTATGCTCAATCATAAGATTCACCTTGTTGCCAAGATTGATCCACTCAAATATCTACTATCATGCACTGCTCTTACTAGTCGTACTACAAAATGGGTTATGATCCTTAGTGAATTTGACATTGTTTATGTGGATCGAAAAGCTATTAAAGCACAAGTTATTACAGATCAGTTAGCTAAAGCACCTATTGACGGTAAACATCCACTAATTACAAATTTTCCAGACTAATCAGTCCTCAATCTTACCCCGAGTACCCCATGGAAACTTTATTTTTATGGATCCTTTACTCATAAAGGACCAGGGATAGGAATCTTGTTTGTTACACCAAAAGCAGATCTCATCCCTAAATCTTATAAATTAGAATTTTCTTGTACAAAAAATATTGTAGAATATGAAGCCCTTGTACTTGGAATCCATGAGGCTATACAATGGAAGATTCTTAGTTTTTTGGTATTAGGTGATTCAAAATTGGTTATCAAACAAGTTATGGATGAATATCAAACAAAGGAGGATATGTTGCTTCCCTATCGCCGTACAGTCGAGGACCTCAAACAAAATTTCACTGACTTGGTCTTCCAGAAAATATCTTGCACAAACAACAAAGCAGATGATGTAATGGCTACTATCAAGTCCCTGATCACCATGCCAAAACACAGTACACGGTATGAGTTTCTTGTCGAGAATCTTACGGTCCCTACCTGTGACAAACCAAATTCTGAAATGGTGTGTGAAATTAATGATCCTAATTCCCCATGGTACCAATAAATATACTCCTACCTTCATGATGGACATACCTCACTTGTCTTAACCCCCAATCAACGTAAAAAATTCATTCGCTGTGCTTCTCGTTACACAATCCTTTGTGATACCCTTTTCTGAAAGCATTTTGATGGAACTCTTCTAAGATGTCTAAATTTTGATGAAGCAAAAAAATCCTTGGAGGAAGTACATCAAGGAATCTGTGGGGCTCACTCTAGTGGACTCACTTTGGCCAAGAAGTTGTTACGCACTAGATATTACTGGCCTACCATGGAACAGGGTGCCTACAACTATGTGAAGAAATGTCAGTAGCATGGCGATTTGATACACACTCCATCCCAATCCCTTCAGCCCACTATCACCTCTTGGCCTTTTTCCTATTGGGGTCTTGACCTCATTGGCCAGATTTTCCCTAATTCTTCCAATGACCATAAATACATCCTTTCTACTATCGATTACTTTACCAAATGGGTCAAAGTTGTTCCTCTCACCTACACTAATGGAAAATAGATCTTGAAGTTTATTTTGAACTATCTCATCTGTCACTATGGAATTCCTTAGGACATCATTACTGATAATGGGGACCTTTTAAAAACAAGGATGTCACAGAGTTGTGTTGGAAATTCAGCATTACCCATCGTAAGTCTTCCAAGTATTTTTCGCAAGGCAACGATCAAGCAGAGGCTACAAATAAAACTATCCTCAAAATCCTCAAGAAAATAGTTGATGAAGTTGGCCACGATTGACACCTTTGCCTCAATCCCGCCCTTTGGGCCTACAACACTTCCATTTGAACCCCTACTGGAGCCACTCCCTTTTCCCTTGTTTACAACACCAAGGCTATTTGACCCATTGAAATTGAGCTCCCTTCCCTTAGAATTTCTCTCAAGAATCTATTGTCCAAAGAAGAATACAGAGTTTCTCGCTTGAAAGAGCTTGAAATCCTTGATGAGAGACTCCTTAGTGCCCTCAACCATCTCTACATGTATCAAAATTGCCTCTACCTCCAGTTCAAAAAAAGGATCAAACCTTGTCAGCTTGAGGTTGGTGATCTCATCTTGCAGCACAATATGAAGAACCTCCAGAACCATGACAAGAAAGGAAAGTTTGAGCCTAATTGGTTGGGGCCCTTCATAATCACAACAAAGTTTGGGTCCAGCACTTATCAAATTGCTACACCAGAGGGAGATCTGATCCCTAATCCTGTAAATAATATGCATATCGAGTGGTTCTATGCTTGATCCTTCAGGAGTTCATTGTACAACAGAAAAATATCAAAATTAAAAAAAATAAAAAAAGCAGAAAATCCAAAAATGTTCAGAAAAATAAAAAAATCAAGAAAGCATAAAAAATATAAAAGCGTGAAAAATATCAAAAAAAGCAAAAATAGAAAGAGAAATAAATTCATCCATTTGTGAAAACCACTTCGGTGGCACAATGGATAAGTACCATGGTGAAAACCTATCTTAGGTGCCATGTGTAGTCATATCCACCATCTCTTTCCTCCACCTTTCATACAGCCTCCATCACCTTCCATAATAACTTCACTACCCATATCTGTACATGTAGTCCCCTGACCGCTTTCCACTTCCACAATAAAATTGCATTCCCGCACGACTGAGCTTACCCCATCAACACTGAGCTTTATTCCAGACATAGTGATCACAACAATTATTCACAAAATCAGCAAACCGATTGGTTTTCTTTGTTTCATTCTATCCACAAGCAATTGCCAACGAATTCCCATTTTCAATTAATCAATATTTGGCCCATTAGGATGCATTGTTCCAGTGTCGGCTCTTCCTATCAATCCTCACATCAAATTTGTTCATGGAAAGAACTTCTGGACTGAATGAACGCTTGGTCAAGATGCCTTTTTGTTGATTTTATCTTGTGTTTCAATGTGTCCTTCTCATGACAACCTCGATTTTTCATATCTTGGTTCGTTATGGTGAGTACCTATTGAGATACGTGTCGTTTGTGGTATGATATGCCTTTCATAGATTGTTAGTGCATTTATTTTTAATATTCAGTTATGACTATGTATGCCTCACTGGGAGCAGGATTCATGCATCCCAAATCCATAAAAAGATCTGGGTGTATTGCGTCTCCTCATGAGTAACATTTCATAGGTCTCATCATATTTGATATCTTGCATTCTTGTTCCTAGAAACCTATTTGTTTGAGAGTCTAGTCCATGCAAAGGAACCATGTCACTTGTGTTTTCTAGCACATGGTGCATACCTCCTTTTGCAAAATCAAACTAGGGTGTGCTCTCCAACATTAGCACTCTATAAATCCCACTATCATCATGTAGTTAGGATTTCATTTTATCTAGGTCATATTGCACTTTGAATTTTGCTCTTGGAAAGGTTTCTGTTTATTCCCCCTATCCAGTCACCTAAGTGATTCTATTAGACCTATTTCATACACACAAAAAAATGTCCTCATATATTCCATTTTGCATTTGTATTCATCTAGTTGTTGCATTTATCCATTTCATTTCATTGTATTATTAGTTACATTCATTAGGTGAATTTGATAATCATTATCCATTTAGCCCATTACTCAATAATCATTATAGTTGCATTGTTAATTTATTCATCATTAATCATTATAGTTGCATTGTTAATTCATCCATAATTAATAATTATAGTTGCATTGTTAATCATTTAAGTCCATTCATTAATCATTTAAGTCCATTCATTAGTCATTAATCATTAATGTTAATTACACATTTACTCATTATTCATTTATATATCATCACATCGCATCATTACACATAATATACATCCATCTATAAGCATTTCACATATATCATTAATCATCATATGCATCTCATCTCTGCATCACAAATAGGTTTGCATAATCATATAAATTCATCTCATCTTCCATGTCAATCATAAACATCATATACATATATAATCATAACAAATCATATCCATCCTGCATAAAAATCACATAAAATCATATCACAACATAAAGTAGATCACCATCATAAAGGTCCATGTATATATAATGTCCATCATACATCAGTGTCTCATAATATCATACAAAATGTGTGTCAAAAATGATCTGAAAGAGTCATCATAGTGGCTGTGATGGCCCCACACCCCTGCTAGAATGGGGTGGTAACCCCATTGATCCCTAGGAATCCCAACCTGTACTCTGGGATGTAGACCTCTCTGAGTACACTGGCTCCAGCTGTCCCTTCGGCACGACTCTATGATATAGGCCCATGTAGTACACAACCTCTCGTCTCTCCTGCTGACATCCCTCTGTGCTGTAAATGCATTTGCTAGCACCTGTCCCAGACCTCCAACTATACCTGCCTGGTGAGCTATATCCCGCTCTACCCTGTAGCTCTCTGCCCGTCTCTGTGCAGTATCTCGCTGCGCTATCAAGGCTACTATCTGTGCTGACATGGCTGCCAGCTCCTCTCCTACCCCCTCCTCCTATCCCCCCATACCAAACTCTCCGCTTTCCACCCGGGCCTATAGAAGGTCTAGTGCACTTTGTGCACCCTCCCCTCATGTCGTCTCTTCCACTAATGCCGCCTCTACTTAGGCTAGCTCTATCTGTAAACTGCTCACTATTTTCTGAGAGGTGGCCAACAGTCCCTATAGTCTACAGATCTCTGCTTGTGTACTATTCTCAGTCACTTGAGATATAGCCAGTAATCCCTCTACCCTATGCAACTCTATCTATAGGCTATCTCACTCTTCCACTACTATGTCATGAACCTCCTAGGCTATGTAGTCCACTGGTGGCCCATGTGGCCCCTGTGGTCCCTGTACTTATGGCCCCTGTCCCCATTTTGATGCCTGTCCATGTATATTGGGGATCACTGGTGGCTGTCT
Source organism: Thuja plicata (assembly GCA_018584345.1). Classification (NCBI taxonomy): domain Eukaryota; kingdom Viridiplantae; phylum Streptophyta; class Pinopsida; order Cupressales; family Cupressaceae; genus Thuja; species Thuja plicata. Next base: position 1,413,727 of record MU227783.1, on the reverse strand, counting down.
CCCTGCAGGTATCTCTACCTGTCCTCGTCACCTCTGGGTAGCTACTCTTGGCCGTAATCTCCTACCTCTATCCCCTCCTCCATCTCATCCCTCCTAATCATCATCATCACCATCATGTCCTCCTCCCTCCTCTCCCTCCTCAGGATGCTCATCTGCATGTACCACTCCAGGAATCCTCAATCTGATGAGCATGTGAGTCACCCACCACTGTACATATGCTGGAACTACCCCTACATCATGTAGTGACTCCTATGCTCTAATCCATGCCACTCCCGACATGCCATCCATGATTCTCAAGCTCCCCATAGGTCAACTCCAATCCCCCAGATGTTTCCCACCTCCCGAGTCACCAAAGGATGCAAAAATCCATCTGGCACAACCTCCTGCACTTGTCCCATCTGCCTTCATACCCTTGATGACATATACCTACATATAACATAGGACATGCGTCCTATCAACCAATAATTGGTTTGTACAAATATCAAATAATAGGAGCCATAATGATCATCCTTTGCATATCCATCCCCATCCTGCTGTGGGACTTGATGGCCCCATGACTCACATCCTGCATATGGTTCCCACTAGATGTCACCCATCTCATCTAAAGTCTTATGCCAATACCCAATCGACTTCATAGACTCGTAACTAATCGGCGACCTGTACCTACTTGCGAATGGCTCATAAGCCTCTCTGGTCTCATGTGTGTGAATAGGGTGTGTGACAGCTATATTCTCCCATGCCCATTCCAGTAACAAAGTACACCCTCATCCTAATTCCCTACCCTTATGGTAGGCGCACATGTGAATATCATAATACATCTATCCTAAGATGGTATAAGCCTAGTAGTACTGCTTTCCATCCTCCACCATGCTGCTCAAAACCCATGGCCAGCTGATAGGGAATCCCTTCCTTGCATGTTCCGACATCATCTAACCTCCTATCAATTTGGCTAAATATAATGTTAGTCGTTGCAACCGTGGCCATGCCACCATCACCCTTGCCCATGACATGCACTGCTCTATAGTGGGAATGTCTACATATGCTCTCCTGAAGGCTGCCTCCATATGTGGCCCTGATCCCTCAAAGCAATACTCAGAAATAAGCCTCCAAACCAACACTCTATAGATTCGCCACACATTGTGTAGCGTGATAGTCACTTCCCCTATGGGGAAGTGAAAGCTCAAGGTGGTACTATGCCACCTCATAATAAGTGCAGAAATTAGTGCATTATGTGCTCTCAAGTGGGGCCAAAGATGCACATGCTCCAGGCACACAAGGTGACCACTCCCCACTCCTCAGCTATCAGCTTTTGCATCAGCGCCATCGTCACTGGTAGCTCTCCCTCACCCGAAAAGAAATAGTATCCTTTTGCATCCACCAAATACCCATGTCAAAAATTAGATAGCTTTCCTTCTTGATCTGGGGCATCAAAAAATGCCCTCAAATCCCTTTCCCTCCCTTTTTGTCTCTTTTAGGGTCAATCGACGAAGACGCCTATTTACCCACGCAAACGACGGTTCTTCGCAGTCGCCGATCTGTCGAGATAGCGGTTTAGGTTGCTACCTCTTTTCTACGCAGAAGGAAAAACTACTTCACTATCTCTGCCCCCCTTTTCATCTCCCTCTTGCCTTCGTAGATGGTGATCGTGCAATATTCATTTGTGCAGACGACGATCGTCGATCAACCATCTGCGAAGATGGTGATCTGTCGATCACTGTCTGTATAGATGGCGGTCAGGCAACCAACATCTCCATTGCAGGCTGGTTTGGGGTGCTTTTTGAGCATCATAAATGCAAAATTAAATATTAAATGCGTAAAGGACAAAGAGGTCTTCAACTACTCATCGGTGGTCCTATATCTGCTGGTCACTGATGTGTCCTCACTCGCTCTCGAATAGCCACCATCTCTTCTTTCTTCTTCTATCTTTTTGCTCTTTGTGAATGAAAATGGCTTCTCTTTGGGCCCCAATGGACTATTTATAGGCCCTTGGGACCCGTTTCTTCCATCCTTCTTCCCGTTTCCTATTCTGGTCCTCATTTTTCTCCTCCATTTCTTTTGGACACGCCATGCAATTGGTTTTCTTTCCCCCTCTTCCTACCTTTTTCGAGAAAATTTTATTTATTTTTTCCTATTATTTTCTTGAGGGGTCACACTCCTCTACTCTCGTCACCTTAGGTTTTCCTGGCCTTTCTGGGGCATCTTATTTTCTTTTCTTTGACGTGACGCCACTTTCAACGCCGCATCAAAGAGGGGCAAAATGTAGACGTCCAAAATTGTCCTTGTATTAATTTAATTAATATTCCCATAACATTAAATAGTTAATTTTAAATTAATTATATTTGTTATACTCTTCTATCTATTTAATTAATTAATTAAATTAAATATGATTCATTTTCATAATATTTAAATCTTAATTTAAATATTATTCACCCTTTAATGTATTAAATCCCATTTATATACATTTCCCTCATTTATAATTTTTTTTATTCCTCCACATGACTTAATTCTACTAAACCACAATTAATCTAAATCTAATTTGGATTAAACTAATTTGAACCTAGATCCTACCCTACTTCACATCACTCTCACCAAATAGACCCACTCACTAATTAACTAAGGTTAATTAGGCTAATTTCAGAATTCCTACACATTTTAGTCCTAATTATTTGCTCACACATGTGTGAGAAAATTTCTAAAATTGACTTTTAAAATTTATTCTAATTTGGTGCCAACAAGGTTTCTTACAACCTTGATGACACTTTCTTACACTTTCTAAAAGTGTTTCATTGGAAAAAACTCTTATAGCTCTTACAAGATCCTTCACATGTGTATTTTAAGCACACCTTGACCCATCACATCACAAGTTGCTCACACATGTGTGAGAAAACTTGACCTCTTGCATGACTTATGTGTCCCTCATGTGGCACCTATGTGGATGCCACATGAGCTCCACCTCATTCAAGCCCTCTCCTTCCTTTCAAAAATCTATAAATAGAGGCCCTTGCCAAGAGCAAATCATCTCCATTTTATGCATTGTTATCATGCTAGTATAGTTTTTGAATTCTTAGCTAATATTCATACATTGATGCTTTTAGTTCATTTTGCAAATCTAGAAATCACATATTAGGCTTAAGTGGAATGAATCTTAGTTTCTTTGAATCTTGCATATCATCTTAGCTTAGTTTTTGCATCTTCATCTTAGCCTAGTTCTTGCATTTTCATCAATGCTGAAAGCTTGAGACAAGTTCCCTATACTTGTTCTTGAGTTATTAGCTTATTTTTTATGCATTTAAAGTGGGATTAGATATTGTGTTGGGAGACCACACCCACATACATCTCTAAGAGAAAATCAACAAGGCATTGGGTGCTCCTGTTCAGCTCATCGAAGGTAATGGTGGAAGTCTTGTTTTAAAACATGTTTTTAGATATGTTAATTTGTGTTTATTGATTTATATCTCTAACGTTTGCATGTCTAAGCATGCTCCCAACAGGTAGATTTCCAATATATACAACAGGTTCCTGATTGCTTATTTGTTTGCACTTGTAGTTGGAGGAAGTAAGAAGTAATTGATTGAACACATTATGCACAAATGGACAAAGATGTAGGAATTATAAATATGACCATTCCAGGGCTTGATTACTCAAGCATAACTCAAAATGGATATAGCTAATGAAAAGTTGCATCTATGGATACAAATGTAGAAAGAGTATTGCGACTAATTTGCAGGGAGAGCTTTGTTTCTAAAGAGGTTTTGAAAAAGGAGTCGGTTGCTAAAGAGGTATTGAAAGAAGGACCAACTTGAAAACTTGTAGGTCATTCAAGCTTCGCCTTCTTTGTACTCTTTGCCTCCACTACCCCACTGAATAAGCTTGACCATAAAATGAAGAATTGTCAAATTCTTGGGCTTCTCTTCCAGAAATTCTTTTAGAGCATTGGGATGGCTTTGGAAAATTTGCATGAGAATCTTGCATCCTGGATTTTCTTATATTAGAGCCCCACTTGCATTATTGGCTCAACTCTGATGTTTGTTTTCTCCCAACAGTAGCATTTTTGTTGCAAACTAACTTAGTTAATGTGTACTTTAATGGGTCAGGAGAAACATAACCCTCCAGGGATTTTTTTAGTGGAGATTCTTCGCCAATTGGCAAATATGTCCTTTCAGGCATATAGAATTTGGCAAAAAAATTAGTAGTATACTGTTTGACCAATTCGCCAAGATTTTATAAAAAACACGTATATTGGTCGGGTTGTTCGCCACTATTTGCATGTGATTTCACTATGGTAGTGGGGTTGTTCACCCATTTATCTATTGTATATTTACTATTATTCACCACAGATTAAGGAAGGGGTATTTATCAAGGATCGCCATTCACCAAAGGCCCATTATCCCAAGTTAA
>MU227783.1:1395186-1405702 GCA_018584345.1 Thuja plicata | reverse complement strand
TGTGCTTCCTGTAGCTTCTCACATTTTTGAATGATACTTGATACCTTTACTGAGGCATCAAGGCGGGTGCTAATTCCCTTGTTTGATAGATAACTATCACTCTTACTATAGAGTTGTTGCATAATATATTTTGCTTTCTTTTCTTTCTTGACAACATCCATGTTCTGTTCAATTTTCTTATGAAGCTTCACATAACATGCTCTCATACATTGACGCATTTCAAACCACTCAAACAAGCTATCAAACATCCCCAATATTTGGCCCCAAATGTGTTCTTTAGTAATCTTCACTAAATTATTACTAGTATTTGTTAAAGTTTGAATTGTCTTATTGGCCTTCTTTAGTTCTTCTGCCATTTTTTCACAATTATTTTTCTGTTCCAATACTTTGTGTTCCCAATGATTGGCTTTATCCTCCTGAGAGTCCAATTGCTTTTGCATTTCCTATTTGGAGGCAACATTACTCTCCATGGTTTTAAATAAATTTTGTGAAGTGACTCTTTCTTCCTCTAGTTTTTTACTAATTTATGCCAATTTCCCCCTCAGTGCCTTCAACTTTGCCTGCTCCTGTTCCTTCACTACTACCTCCGCATGTTCCTGCTCTGTATTTGCTGATGTAGAGGTCAATTTTTAAATCTTTTTCTGCAATTCTTTCAAACTTTTCTCTGAAGCTTTCCTCTTTTCTTTTTCATTGGCAATGTCTGCCTGTAACTTTTCTATATTGTTCTTGAGCTTACTTTTCTCTCTTTCCAGCTTTAGCAGTGCACTGTAGACCACTTGGTTTGTAGAATTTGACACATTGATTTTGTCCACATTTTTAACTTTGGAAAAATCCATTTGGAGAGTGCTAACTTGAAATTCAGACGGATCTATCTGACTCTCTAGTGAGTTTCCATCTTTTTTGGGTGGAATAACAACCATGAACTCCATCATGTCTCTGTTTGGGTCATATGTTGGAAAAACCCTGTTGGATGTAGGTTGTTCCTCTACAGCTATATTAAGGGCACCAGTCTACAATGTCTTCTTTATTTCCTTATTCTTGGTTGTTGTTTCTACAAATTTTTTATCAAAATCTTTGAAATGAAAATTTGGTGTTGCAGAAGGATTTGAATGTTTGAAAGGTGAAGCAGAGCTTGCAATGTCTGTTGATCTAATTAATGTTGTTTGAGGATTTAAACTTATGGAGGGCTTTGCTGAACTTGAAAGTGCAAATAGTTCTTTAGGATCAAGTCTCCATGTTGTGGATGTGGAAAAATTTTGCTTCTTGATACTATCATCTTCTATGGGATTCTGTGTAGATTCTACTGGCCTCTTTAGAGAGGGAACTTGTTGTATAAGTTGCCCAATCCCACTGGCACTAGTGCCACTACTAGAACCAGTAGCAGTAGAACTAGATTCCCCAATCCCACCCATGGAAATGGATGTTCTTGTGGGCACAATGGTTCCTGATGAATCTAATGTGTCCTCTCCAAACCCAAGGCCTGCACCAGGTCCATGATCATTTTTTTCCATGATAATTGGAATCTAGATGGAATCTCCTGTTGGACCCAAACCGCCAGCTTTATAACCCATTTTTTTTGCAATGTTTGCCCCTTTTCTATATACTTGTTTACGGTAGTCACTGACTCCACTGTGACTTGGAGTAAATGCAATTGGTGGATTATCATCCTGACTGTCTAGAGAACTACTGTCGTATGCCATGTAGGGTTCTCCAAATTCCACAATTTGTTAAACTCTATATCCTCGTCTATATCATCCAGATCTACACTGGTCTTTGGTTCACCAAGATCCTTTCTCATACTCCAAAAATCATTCATTTTTGTTTGAGTCCATTTTCTATCCTTACACTCTTCTACTATTTTATTTGGTATTTTTATGTTTGATTGATGAGCACCTTTTTCATAGAAATTGTAGGACATTCTAGGTTGTACAATGCCCTGGTCTATTGATGTCATAATTTGTGATGACAACTGTTCAACTGAATTTTTTTCCTCAGTGGAAATTTCTCCATCTCTTTTGTAATGTCATCCTAGCTATCCCTGTTTTTCAACTTCTCTAGCAATGGTTTACTTTCATGTTGAAATAAGTTTGCAAAGTTCTTATTAGCAACAAGCATTGTTTGAATGACGTTGAGTGGATCATACTTCCAGTACCACTCTAAATCAAATTGAAAAATTTATAATTTTTTTTCCACTTTGAATGCCTTTCTCTCAAATGTTAACCCTCCAATTGAGAAAGGTAAGGAAGGGAATATGCTCTTCTTCGACTGGCTAGCGAAGAGTCTATCTGTGCTCTCAAGTTGTAGTACATATTCTACTGCAAACACCCTATCTGTCACATGCATTGGAAGTTTGTGGGGTTGTAGTTCTGATCCGTAAAAGCTTAGCGCAGTGTATTCTTCCATTAAGTACTAGTCAAACAATTGAATTGAGCTTCCAAGTTGGATGCAATCCCTACATGAAGCAGACAATCTGGGCATTGGAGTGCTTGTTATTTTTTTGTACAATGGTGCCAAAAATAAATCTACAAAATTACTGTAATTCCTTCTGTTATCATACATCCTTATCTGAGGTGTCCACTTATATATTGGATTACCTATTGGACTCATCTAAATTTCAAGCTTGTTGCCATTGCTCATTAATATTGCAACATGCTTGGCTAGCAGAAGATAGCACAAGTAGGTTGTGAACCTAAATGTCTTAGAATCCCCTATTTTAATCAATGCTAATTGTTCTTGCATCAATTGAACCACGTTTCCAAAAAAATTATATCTTACTGGTTCATTGACACAATGGATGTACCAAATGAATTGAAGAATGCTGGCACCCACTTCCCTATTGTTTTCCATTCCCAGGAAAAATGCTAGCGAGGATATAATATGCTGAACCCATGGCACAAAAATGTTAAAATTATAAGGAGGCTTATGGTTCTCATCCAATGAAGCCTTTGCCTCTGTAACTATTAGACCCTTTATAAATGAATTTTTTGCGTTTGGCACGACTGCCTCATATTTGTCTGCCAGTAATCTGAGGTCAATATGAACATTACAGTTTTGTCGGTCAAACCCTAGGTCTAGCAAATTGAGAAATTCTTCCTGGGTTATTGCTAAAATTTCTTCCTGATTATTTTTATTCAGAATTGCTTTTCTTTCTTCATCGTAATTTTTTGCACAAATCAAGACAATTTCTGAGCAAGGAAAAACTTCAGGTAACAACATGCAACCCAAACCTACATCCCACGAAGCAACTTTATTCATTTTTGCACCTATTGCTGGATTAAATTGTATAAATTCAGACCTCTTTGGCCCAATTGCCTTACTGCACAATGATGTTTAATTGATATGACTCTCCTTTGACCATTGATAGCAGGATCATAAACATCATGATACTCATCAGTGAAACCAGGGATTTCTACTAGTTTTCTGTAGTCTATTAAAGTTTTCCCATTTGCTTGCCCTTGGCCTTGAGTTTTTGCTTTCCCCATTGTTCTTCGAAAGAATGAAAAAACATAGAATCACATATATTTATTAATAAAATCAAAGATAATAACTAACTAATTAAGAAAACCCCAGTTCCCCAATTTAAGAAAACCCTAACTGTACATGCATTGTGCAAGAATTAAAATTTCAAAATCAAGTTAAACATAATTTTTGACATTACAAAATCAGGATGCATCAGGCGCTAGATTTCTTACCCAAAATTATATTTTGAAATCTAGATAGATAGAAGTTAGAATGGCTAAGGCTCTCACAAATTATAGTCTCAAAATCTTTGGTGATGGTTTAACAGTTCTTTTTTGCTTTGCTGCTACGAGACTACGAGTCGATAGGTTATTAAAAAGGAAATGGTAAAAACCTTTCGTTAAAACTTGAATGTAACAAATTAAATGAATATTATGCATCTCACGTGTCACATTTTCAAAAATATTTTAGTGAATATTAAATTAAAAATGCGTACAGATTTAATGTTAATTACACGTGTCACGTTTCCAGAGCGAGTTTTCAGAAAAGATCTTTGAAACCCATAGTACTTCCAAAATACAACTTCAACCGTTCATCTCTCGTAATCCAACGATTGTTACGATTTTCAAATATTAATAATTTAATACACATTACACAATAATCAATATAATCATTAACTATATTGATACCTTATCCATGAATTTTTAACTAGTAACCAGTCACCATTAAATGACAAATTTTGGAAACATTAAATTATTACATAAACAAAAGTGCAACGCAAATATTTTATATTATATTACGCAAAATTTCAATACAAATTTACAAATCAACGACACCCATAGGCATATCTATTAACGATTCTTATAATAAAAACAAAATAGATAAGCACTTCAAATTTCTTAAAACATTTTCATATATTTTTTTTAAACATACATTATTACAATTTACATCATTGCAAAAACCTTGGTAAGTTGCTACCACCAGAGGGAGACACAGTAGAGACTAGGACAGGGACAAGGACAAAGACATAGTCAGGGACTATCCGGCTGAGGCTCCCTTCCTTCTGTATGGAACTTTGAAGAGAGGATAATCTCAGAGAATTCTTCTAGCCATCGATAGTCCTCGGTATCCTCTAGGTTGTGCCACTTCCAGAGGAAATCCCTCCCAATCTGTGCCCACTTCTGATGACGCTTGAGCTACTCAACATCAAGGTTCAATATAAATGGTTGCCTGGGCACATTTTCTTCTGGTTGTGGAATCCTCGACAAAACATTTGCCCAAGGAATACCAAACCCAATTTTTGTAAATACGACAACATTCACATCATCATCGAGGTACTCTTTTATGAAAAATTTCCTCAGAAGCATGAGATTTTCCACCTTTTCCCCACCCAGGTCCAACAGAGATGCCATGAACCAAGATGAAATGTCGGTGTTAAATCTATACCTATTTTCATTCTCTAGAAATTCACGTCCCAGCACCATCCTTATAGCCTCCTTGGTGAAGGCTCCCAACTCCATAGCAACAGATGCCAGGATTGGGTTTGTGACCAGGCCCAAAAAGGCCTTCTGATCCTCCAAGGCAGTGCATCTTAAACGAATTGGAGTGTCCATTGAAAATCAAACTGATTAGTATTTTAATTTTTGACAAAAAAACAAAGAGAACCGAGCAGTTGCAGACTATTTCCCTAATTCTGCTTTCACAATTGTAATTTAATGAGCGTATATCATCTATTTATAAGCCCTGATTGAAATTCTTTCTTTGCCCTAAAGATCTAATTAATTCGTAAGTAAAATGGTAACTGTCCTTCAACAATCTTCAAATCTTTCATATTTAATGCAACAGTGGGTGAAATTAGAAACAACACTTATGATAAGACATTTGCTTTCTTTGGAATAACGAAGGTCGAACGTCACGCAGGTGGACATAACAATTCTTTATTATAAAAAACTTGAAATGTATGCCCACTCACAGAAACAATATGCAAAGTACGTTAGCTGCAAAATGGTGGCAGGAAATGAAGCTTTACCATTGATGTAAGATCATCGAATGATCAAAAAACAATGTCCTTAAATGACATCATTTAAGTCTTAACTTTAAGGCATTATTTTATCAAGGTAAATTGGTAATGAATAGATAATGATGTCACAATTCACACTTATCTGTCATTGAAAATTGAAAAGCTCCATCTAAGCCGCAATTAATTGTCATTACTTTACTTGATGTCATATCTACTCATCGCCATTAATTAAAATTTCTATCTAATATTACCGAAAATGGCTATGCAACATAAAAAATTTGTCTGATATGACAATTTGATAGGTTTTATTAATTAAATTTAAAACTATATGATAGTTGTTTATAATTTTTAAATTAATTAATAAATCTTGTCACAACTCACATACTCATAGTCTCCCAGGTCCGTTGGATTACAACATATCAATGGCCAAAGATGAATTTCAGGCCTATTGATGGTCTTCATAATCTTTATGGAAAACTCTCTGCAAAATCATGACACGTGGTATGATTGATCGTGGACTTATTGGTATGATCAATCAAACCACGTGTCATGATTCCGCTGAGAGTTTGCCGTAAACATTATGAAGACCAACAATAGGCTTGAAATTCACCTTTGGCTATTGATATGTTGTAATCCAACGGACGTGTGAGTCTGTGATGTCATAGTGGTGGGACCCGATGCAACTTCAACATCAAATCAGAACCATTGGATTAAGAGAGATGAACGGTGGAAGGTGCATTTTGGACGAAATGTGGTGAGATAACTCCTTTACTTAAAACTCTCTCCAGAATCATCACACGTGTCATTCTTTGAGAATGAAAACTCAGAAGAATGAAAATTTAATAGTTATTTCCAATTATTAAATCGCCATACCAACTACACAACTATTGTATTAAATCGCCAAGTTTATATGTATTTTTTAAAAACATTCGCCATGACAATTAAATTAATTACGCCATTATAAAATAATTTTGCCATAATTTATCAGTAAAATTTTCCAGCTTCGCCAATTAAATTAATAATTTTCCTATTAAAATCCTTTGTTGTTGCCATATTTTTATAAAAATGGTATACGTTATTAAAAAATTCGCCACCAAATATCCATAATTTGAACCACAATTCGCCATCAATATTAAAAAATTTCCCTCCAAAAAATATGTGATTCACCACAATTTTATACTTTTTGGGAGGGGGGGGGGGTTTCTTAAAGTTATCCCTGTAACCAACATAGGAATATGGTTTTTCCCTATTAAGCATATTACTCTTTCTAACTGTGTAGGTAAAAGATGTGGACGATCAGTTACGATGGATATTTTGAAATATCTTGTTCTTTCTGGTCTAGTTGTCCAAAAAATTTTCTTGTAATGATGAATTTTTTTGTCTCGTTCGACCTAAAGCTTGTTGGCTCCCTTGTCTTATAAAAGGGGATTTCAGGGCATTTGACAGTGATTCAAAGTTTGGAAGAATCAGGTAGCATGTCCTAGCTTAGAAGAATAACATTGCAATATTCCAGAAATCAATTTTTGAAATGAATTAGTATGTCTTGCTGTAAGGGTTTTCATGGAACATAGATTGTGTTATACAATAAAATGGTAGAGGTTTATTTGATATAAAATATTGGTTTAGATCTCTCCTTTTGTGCAAATTTTGTCAAATTTTTAAAAAAGGGATCAATACTTTATTTCATTTAGTGCATTGTTGTGATGTATGTAACTTTTATTTCATGCTACAATCCAAGTGGTTGTTTAAATTTTGAATTAACCGTACAGATTTGATAGTGTTGTACTGGGATTCTGATAAGTAGTTTGGGCTGATTTTATTGTTAAAGAGATGTTGCAAAGCAATAATCCTAGATCTATGTTATGAGTAAAATCATATTGTATAAAGTTGTTAATGACTTTAGTACCCCAATGGATTAGGCACTTATCTGGGCTTTTGTGAATCTTGCAGATGTGTTGTTATTTTAGCTTTTTTTGTTTCTTGTTGCAACAAAATAAAACCAATCGTAACCCTTTCCTTTTATGTCAAAGTTGATAAGTTATTACATCCCATGCTCCAAGAGGGTAAGGTTCGATATATGATTAGCCATTATCTGATCTATCATAGTTATGTTGGAGTTTGTATGAGTTCTCTGCTCGCAAATAATAATTATCATAGTTCTCTGCTCCCCCTAGGTTTAGCAGAACCTGAAGTGTAGGAGGATCATTTCGATCCTTGTTAGTTGGTCCTTTTTGTTGGTGTTTAAAATTTTTTTATGCTTGAAAAGGAACCAATATACCTATAGATATGTTTTGAGGAAGGGTTAGTTCCAAATGTGGGGAAATCTATCATAATTGGACCAACTATAGGGACAAGACCACCCTCTGCACTTTTAGCTCTCCAAAACCAAGGTGGGTGTACCTAATCCAACTTAATATTCAACACTTTACACTCCTATATTTTAAACAACAGAAAATGATAAGAAAGGTAGAATGATAACCGTTCATTCATAAGTTCTTAATTATCATAAAGGACATACACAACATAATACTAAAATGGTTTGAAATGATTTTCATTTATAAAAAAGGTAGAATATAGTCAAACCCAACCCAAACATATGTTGCTATAATAAATGCTAATTTTTGATCAATGCTTTATTTATTGGGTAATAATCATAGAGGCAAATGGAACATACAAAAATCAACTACTATCAAAGATTCAAAGCCATGAATACAACTAATACAAGCCCACACTTATTACAAGAATCCTTATGCACACAAAATGAATTTATGCATTATCCATAGCTATATTTAATTTGATCCTTGATCAAAACTAAGGAATAATAACACATACACAGATAGATTCCATGCAATGAATCAAAAGACTCATAACTCAAGCAATAAACACATAGGAGAGATTTGAACCTGTAGTATTTGTACCAAGTATAATGAATCATGTTCTTGTATACAATTTACTTCAACATATACACCCTATCAATTTAGCAAAAGACCTGAAATCCTTTATTATATTATCATAGTCTAACTAGTCTGCTATATCCCTGATTGAAACTTTACATGTGATTTTCATTACTCAACTTTCCAGCCCCTTCCAAATGGTCTTGGAAATCCCTTTATAGATGAAGGATTGCTACAAGCTATAGACCATTTGGACAAGAGACAAAATACATGACTCACACAAAAGACAAAAATATAAGAGAGACAATAACCAAGTTGTTACAAAATTTTCCCAAGTATTTTATCATCTGACTGCATGGTTCTTGCAATTGCTTCAAAACTATTTTGAGCCTGCCAAGTTGAAACTTGTTGCCTTTTCTCTTTGATGTAGAAGAACCTTTGTACCTTCTATCCATCTCAAAATATTGTGGAACTACCATCTATTGGAAAAATAATGAAATATCCCTTTTCCTCTAACTCATCTACATTATATTTGCCCTTCCAAGATGTAAACACCTCATCATTGGGCCAAGGGAAGTTAATAACTTCATTTTTCTTGTTATTCAAATCATCCCATTCTATCTTAATTTGTTCAACCTCTTTTCTCCAGAATCCAAAATATGATCTGGGATTTTTGATTATTTCCAAAGTTTGGACAAACAAAAGTGTGCTTTCAAGGTTGATGATACTGTTGATTCTCCTTGACAACTCATCACCCATCTCTTTCATCCATCTGGATTTACTCTTCAACTTACCACATTTTCTGAAGATACTAGGGAACATCTCAAAACAGACTACAAAATATTCCCCTTTTAATACTTTCACTCTCATTTTGATGATAGTTCTCCTTATATCAAAATCTATCAAGTCTTTGACAAACTTGTAAGTGGCCTTTATTTTAACATCATAATTTTCTTCCTTTTTAGATAAAGAATAAAATAATTTCAGATCAATCTTCCTTCCTATCCATTTTGCAAAATTGGCTCCAATTTAGCATTGTCCTCTTCAAAATAATTTAGAATGATCATAATCATTTCCCCATCTAAATAGATAGAAGTATGATCTTTACTCTCATAAAATTACATGATTGTATCTCTCACATTTTCTTCATACCTTCGTTGCACCAATGATTGTGCACTCTGAAATTTTGAACTTTCTTCTTCCCAACTTTATTTTACCTCTTTCAATCTCTTTCTCTCTGCTTCTAATTTTTCCTTTTCATAATTGAGCTCTGCTTCTAAAATGGAGCTAGGTGGTATGGGGGAAGGAGGAAATTCAATGATGGGACCAAAAGATGATGGTTGGACAGGATCAAGAGAATCACCCCTTGAGGATATGCTTGAACTAATTGCTAGACACTTAATTGTGCAATAATTTTATCCTTTTCAATGATTAACTTCTTATGTTCATTATAAGCCTGAAGGATTGTTTCTAATTTTATCTTGAGACCATCCTTTTCCTTGGCCTCCTTTTTTCCACTTGCAAATTTTGTAGGATTTGAGAAATACAAATCCACAGAATGCCAAGAATACCTGCATGCAAATAACCTGTTACAAGAGAGAAGTAGAAGGAGGAAAAAGCAGAACTTAGAAGTTACTCAAAATGTGAGAGAAAAATTATAATTTGAATTAATGAAAAAAGAATTACAAGGTTCAACCTATAAAGGTGAACAAAACCGAAAAAGCCTAAAAAAGCTAGGTTGCACATTAATAATTAATAAAAGAATTAATTATTAATGCACCTAAGAGAAAGCTTAAGCACTAAAGAGTAATAACTTAATTAATTAAATCAACATGATTTAATTAATAAGCAAACTAATGATTACTCTAACACCCCCCCTTGAGAGAGGGTCGAGGCTCCAAAGCCCCCCCAGAATGAAAGAACCCCTGGAGCAATGAACAAACCACTGTGACTCCAATGCAGAGGAGTGAAAGTCAGTGGGTGTTGAAGAGGTGACCTCGAAAGATGAGGTGTCAGTGGAAGGCCGAGCTGATGCTCAAATGAGAAGACACGAGGATCCTGAAAGGGAATCCCCAATGCAAGTGGTATGACAGGTGTGCTGACACTGTCATGAGAGAGGAGATGAGTGTCCTCTGAAGAATCC
>MU227783.1:1352497-1394437 GCA_018584345.1 Thuja plicata | reverse complement strand
CTAGGACTCATCATGGGACCCCTTCTGACAATAAGAACAAGTGGGGTTCTGAGTCTTCTATTTCTCCTTCTTAGAAGAAGATGGTGGGCTAGTAGAGTGCTGAGAAGAGGAATCAGATATCTGCTTCAGCTTCGGCTTCTGTGTATCCTGAGATGACTTGGCAAGCAATGCCTGTGACTGTGAACTTGTAAGAGAATCCATCTGACTGAGCTTGGACTGCTCACGTGTTAACCTGTCACAGAAGGTCTCAAAAGAGGGCATAACATGTCGAGTACCCAGTGCATCCATAATGGAGTAGAAGGTAGAAGTGAAAATCTGATAAGGACAACAAATCTTGGAGAGTATCAGGAAGATACACTCATCATCTGACTTCATCTTTCCAACAACCTGTAAAATGGATCGAAGAGACTTGAACTTCATCAAGAAGTCCTCAATGCTGGTGAATGAGTCAGGTGCCAAGGAGGTGAACTTTGCATCTATCTGGAGACTCCTGAACTGATCCATGGTGCCAAACAAGGTGGAGAAATTGTCCCACATATCCTTGGGTGTAATCAGACCATCCAGGTGGAACAACAACCCATCTGAAATATTCATAGCAATGAGACCCATTGCCTCATCCATCCTGTTCCTGTGCATAAGAGCCTCATAAGGCCTCTGAAGAACTGGCTAAACTGTATCCAGGCAGGACCATAAACCTTGTGACATGAGGATTCTGGTCATTTTTGGCTTCCACACATGATAATTGTGTGGAGTGAGAAGCTCAACAGATGCTGTGTCTGCCATAGTGCCAAGTGCTCTGACTGGTTTTTTTTTTTTTAGGTTTTCTTTCAGAACTAGACAGAAGATGTAGAAGGTGTTTTGTTTTATGTGATACAATGTTTTGATTTTCTAATACAAGTAATAGAAAAGCAATAAATAACACCCCCCACAATTGATAAAACCCAATTCCCAATACAATATGGAAAGCCTGAAAGACAGAAAGAGCTAGAATGATTCAGATAAAAACTTGTGTACTTGGTAAAAAATTTGATGAAATAGGCTAAGGATCTAGATAGAGCATTCCAAGACCTTTCCAACTCCTATTCGTTTTCTCAAAACGGAGATCGGATGCACAAGATACAGCTCCTGAAGTGCGGAAAATAACTGCTGACTTTGAAGCTAAAAAATAGTATCAAAATGACTGATTCAAAAATCCAAACCTCTAGAATAGTGTAGAGCTCAGAAAGAGCTTTCCGACGATATCTTTTTTTCCAAATTTCGAGCTCGTATGCTCAAGTTATGAGGAAAAAACCAACTGCCTCTCAAAGAAATGAGTCTCTGAAAAAAACCAGCACTATTTTAAAATTGACAGTCGTTTGGCCGTCGGCTGACATCCTGGTGACGTCAGCTGATGTCACTTCCTATGTGGGTGGCGGCTGGGCAGAGGCAGAGATAAGGCGGTGCCCGAGCGGAGGGGCGGCGGAGCCCGAGCGGAGGGCGGTGGCGCGCCGGTCTAACCGCTGGCGGCGGTGACCTTTTGGTGGCGCGCGGGTGGCGCGGTTGAAATTTGAACTGCCGGTATAATTTATACGCCAAAAATCATTTAAAAAATGATTTTTTAATAATTTTTTTTTTGTTTTGCGTGTCCGTACGACCCTAGAAGGACAAATTTTTTTCCTGAGGGCACAGTAACCAAAAAGATCAAAATTTATATGTATTTCGACTCTCCCGGGCCTTCTGAACGCAATAAACGGCTTCAAAAAAAGGTGCCTCCTTAGAAATCACAAAAAAAACCTAGAGATGCTATGACTGACTTCTTCGAATCGCGGCTTCAAACATCTTCAAACCAGACAGCAGCAGGGTGGCTCTGATACCATGTAGGATTTGAGAAACATGCAAATCCACAGACCCCGAATACGCCTTTGTGCTTCTACTTTATATCAGGTTATTTGCATGTAGGTGTATTTGGGGTCTGTGGATTTGCATGTTTCTCAAATCCTACATATTTAACTTGGTACTCTCTAAGATCATACTAGATTCTTTGACCCCTGAGGTCTCTCCAACTCTCTTTACCATCAAGCTACATGAATAGTTAGTTTGCACAACTTCATTTCTTCTCCTTTTCTCTTCTCTTTTCAAAGACCACATGATCAAGGCATGATGATCTTCACTGAACACAACTCCTTTGATAGCTTGCTCAGTTACCTCTTGTGTGTCATGTACAATTTTTGTTTGCTTTTTGACAACATAAAAAACAATGGCATCAACTATATCCCACTCTGGCAGAATGAGAATAGCTACTCTTCTAACCAATTATCTTCCCTCCTTAGGGGTTATCTTCTCAAATTCTTCTAGCATGTCATGCTTCACTTCAGATTCAATATCATTTACATCTTTATTAGGTTTCTCTTCTTGTTTCTTCTGGCATGCTTCCTTGAATTTGTCAATGTGGATCCTCCATAGGAATTGTATGAATACCCTGGCCTTTACAAAACTGTCATCATCCATGAAGTCATCACTTGCTTACTTGGTTATAAGATCCAACACCTTACCAGCAAATTCTACAACAGTCAAGTCCATCTCAACCTGCTTAGCAGCCTCTAGAATTCCTTCTTCTATTTCCTGATGAGTGACATAAATTTTCCCTACACTTCTCATTTGTAGAAATTTCTCTGCAACTCCTTGCTCATCAATGTGTAGGGGTGATTGGGAAGGTGAATACACATTTTCAGCTTGTTGTGTATCTTCTTATGTCCTTTTCCTCTTTGGAGAAGGCTGAATTTCAAAACCAGTATCACTAGGCCTTTTTACTTTTGCAATAGAAAGCCTCTCCATTTGTTTGGAGGAAGAAGGTGCATTTTGTGATTGCTGGCCCCTCTGGGATGCATCTTCTTTGGGCATCACTACACTGTAACCTGATCTTTTATGAAAAATATATTCACTAGGTGGAACAAGTCTGGAAAAATTTGACCTACTCAAAATAACCTTGGATTTATTTGGTTCTTCCTGCATAATTGCATCCTTCTTCTGATTCAAGGCCTGTATAATGTCTTCAAACATTGTCATCAAAGAATCAATCTTTTTCTCCATAGGCTCAAAATCCTTCAATGGGTCATAATCCTTGTCAAAACATTGCACAAACTCAAGGGTTTTCTTTTAGAATAGCCATTTTTCCTTTTTGATTTCCTAATCTTTTAGTTTGAACTCATTTCTAATAACATCCTCAGGAAAATGGAACTGGTGGTCCATCACTACACACCTTGTTTTCTTTCTGAACATATCACTTAAGAACCCCTCAGGGTCAACACATCTTGCTACTGATGTTGCTATTCTATAAGGCTCCAAAAAATTATTCATGTGTACCCATCGACCTTAAAAAAATGATGGGCAATAGTAATGGTAGGAAAAATGGAACCCCTTCCCTTACCTGTCAATGCCATCTCTTGCAGACCTCCGATCTGTCTGATTATTTCAACAATGCCAACCTTTAAAGGGACTTGGTAAGGGAGTATATATGGGGTACCTTTGAAACCATATAATATGAATACAGTTGATATAGGATATAAAATGATATCCCCCCAATTGTGCACTATCTTGATGTCTTTGGAAAACTTCTTAGGTCTTAAGAAAGACAACAAAACTTTTGGAATCCTTGGGTTTTCTACAAACAACAAGGTTCTGAGTTTGGAAGAAAAGCATCTATCAAAAATCACAAAGCTGACATCCTCTCTATCCTAAGACAAATCTAGGCTCCATAACTACACTGACATTTCTTCTCCATCCTTAACCCTCATGAGATCCATCTCCTTCTCGAAATAACTAGCACCCTTGTATATAAACATGTGCATCAAAAGAGAATACCATCCAAATGGCTTAACAATATTTGCTTTCTGAATACCTTTTAAACCATTATGGATCAACTCAGCCAAATAAGGGGCAAATTCAAAAATCACAACCAGATGGAGATGGATAATCTAAACCATCATGAACATGTAGTGTATAGGCATCTCTAATTTCACATAATCTCTAAAGATGTGACTCAAACCATAATACATGCCCTTTGCCCTCATGTTGAAATAATCCAGCTTAAATGGTTTAGGGGAATCTGGACCTACCACACTCAATCCTCCAATCTTGTCAAATAATTATTTTAGAGGCCCACTCCTGAGATAATTCCTTTGAGCCCTATATACCTCATTGAAGGTGTCAAAATTGATCTCATCAAGCTGCATAGAAGGGTCATTTAATTTGAACACTTCTCGGATCTCATCAGTTGTGACGCTTATCAAGGTATTAAAATCCACATCTCTTACAAGTATAGCCACTGGGTCATAGTTCTGTGCTATCTGGAATAAGATATTAGCATCCATGAAGACACTTGGGACCACCGGCTTCCCTACATCAAACTGCCATACATTGTTGCTAGGAGAAAAATCATTTCTTTGACTAAACGTTGCTTTGAACAAAGATATACCACTCATGCTAACATAGGCATCCCTCATCCAGTTACTCCTATCATGCAGGCCTTCACCTATCCTCAACCTAGGGTTTCTTAGCACCAATTTCTTTATTTTAGAGAAATCATTAGTAGACTTGTTTAACTGTTCCAAAAAATCATCACAGATGGCTCTCTCCTGATAATCTACCTTCCCTTTGAATTCTCAACATGGTGCCATTTTTACAAAACTAGGGTATTGTAGGAGGAAGAATTTACTTGAAATAAAAGCCCTAATTTCTTCAATCTCTTACTAGACCAGCACTCATAATCACAAGGTATATATAAAAAAACTAGATAGGATGACTT
Organism: Thuja plicata; assembly: GCA_018584345.1. Lineage (NCBI taxonomy): Eukaryota > Viridiplantae > Streptophyta > Pinopsida > Cupressales > Cupressaceae > Thuja > Thuja plicata. Next base: position 1,389,654 of record MU227783.1, on the reverse strand, counting down.
ACTAGCTTTTTAGAAAAAACCAAAAATTCACTGCAATTAAAAATCCACCCAGTCACTATGCAAATTTGTAACTTTTGAAACCAAGAATGGAGTACTTATGGTAAGAATTTGCCAACATATAGCATTAACTCTTGACAATATGGTTGCACACTCTTCAATTACTCCATGTTTGAAAAACCCACGGCCTCAATGGCTCGATCAATAGGGTTGGCTCTTCATTAAGCTCAATTCAGAAGAGTGAAAATATTTTAGCTTACCGGTCCTAGGTGTTTTTTCCATTAGCAGGGTTTCCACATTAAAAATCTATGTGTCAATGTGTATGAATGTTGTGGATTGTTATCTTACTTTATACTTTATTTATTGACCAAGATCGGTAATCACCATATTAATTTACTGACATTTGGTAAATACTATTGACTAAAGTTTGAGATATAGAATACATTTTCACCGAGTTGAATTATATGATTGAATTTGTTTTGATATACATCTGGAGGAATTTGGGACTGTAGGACAATTGTGAGGAAACTGATTCTAACTGATTCACCCCCCCTCAGTTATTCTAACACGAGGTGGTAAGTTAGAGGGAGCTTTATCTTCTTCAACAACACTATTACAATGTGTATTTCATCGAATAATATATCATGTCAACTAATCCCAACTTTGAATAAAATAATGGATAAATTGTTCACAAAAAATAGTGACCTACTGTACAAAAGACACAGTGTTATTGATAGAGTGTCATCAAAACATGGGACATTTTTGAAGGGATGTGGCTAAACTCTAACCAAATTTGAGAAATCTAAAAGCATCCTAGGCTTCATGTAGTGCGGGATCCCGGTTACCTCTATCCTGAGGGATTTAAGCATAAATCATCGTCTCGTACTGCCAACCTCACTTTGATCGTGTGTGACTAAAACAAAGATGTGCAAATAACTAAGTGCCTAGGCACCCCACCAAAAATATCCCGTGCTTCCTATGATTTTCATGCAAGCAGGCCTTTTTTTGTAGGATTCAAGCTGAGATGCTTGTCCATGCGGTTTGTTGGCACTTTTTCTTGCAAAATCTGATACAACAACAATGCTTGACTCTATGCGACCCAATTTCTGATTCTATCAAGTAAAAGTTCTACAAACAAGGATTAAATCCTCGTACACTTGGAGCTCCACAGACTCAGGTGGGTATACCTAATTTGATTCACCGTTCCTCAACAAACCATACAGTGGATATGTGCCTTACACATAGATATTCATTATGCAAATATGAAAACTGTAAAATAAAGTTTGATTATTTTTTAAGGTTTTCATGCAACCCTAACCCTGACTAGTGTTGAATCCTAGGGTACAGAGTCTCTATGAATGCTCTTCCACCATACTAGATCAGTGAAAACCAACAAAAACCCAAGAAAGATCAAGATTCCTTATAACTTAATTTCTACAACTTAATCCCCAACTTATCAAATTCACATGCAATCTTTAAACCCCTTGAAATTTGTTCTTAGGAATTACACTCCCCTTAGAAATAACCTTAAAATAGATTTCATATTTTTCCTTACAAATTCATGAACTTAAAATGCCTTACATATAAAACTCATAAGAATTCAAAGCATACACATCAAGACAATTAAACATCAAGAAGGGACTCCAATTATATTTTTATTAATCAATATTGCTTCCATACATTCAGTACCTGCACAATCTACTAAAACTCAGTAGAAAAAGTCTAGACCACAAATTGCAATTCAGTGTTGATAGATCATTGATTGATCGATCCTTTGTACAATACCTCCTCTTACTATTTATACCTCTACCAATCTTGGAATCTTGTTATGAACTAGGATGCAACCAGCTACAAATTGCTAGGTAAAGACAAAAATTGACTCATCATAAAAGAAAACAATACAAGAGAACCAACCATCGATTTATTGAAAGATTTCAAAGGCAACTTCTCATTTCACCGCAGGGCCTTTGTAAAATCTTCAAATTTGTTCTACCTTTTCCAAGTGGAACCTTTGTCTTCATCCTTTCATGCATAAAATCTTTTTGCAACTGTTGACTATCTCAAGAATTTGGAGAACTGCCACCTTTTGAAGGAACCATGGGGTGTTCCCATTTCTTTGGTTTATCTAGGGTATATCTTCCCTTCCATGCTGCAAACACCTCATCACTAGGCCAAGGGAAGTTAGAAATTTTAATCTACTTGCTGTTTAACTCATCCTATTTTATTTTCATCCGCTGAACTTCCTTTCTCCAAAACCCAAAATTAGACTTGGTATTTTCAATTGTCTCCATGGTTTTCACAAAAAAAATGGTACTTTTGAGGTGTATGATACTATTAAGTCTCATAGACAGACCATCATCCATCTCTCCCAACCACTTTCCCTTATCCTTCAATTCACCATTCTTCTTGAAAATGCTAGGAAATATTTCAAAAGAAACTATGGAGTCTTCACTCCTTAGTACTTTTGCTCTTGTTTGGATGGTGACTCTTCTTATTTCAAACTCTAACAATATTTTAACAAACTTGTAGGTATCCTTTATTATTGTATCAACATTATGCTTAGTTTTAGACAAAGAATAAAAGAATTTTAAATCTGATTTCCTCCCTATCCATTTGTCCAAAATTGGCTCCAAAGTAGCCTTATCCTCTTCAAAAGAATTCAAAATATCTACTACTTTCTCCCAGCCCAAATAGATTAGAGTAGGTTCTATACCTTCAAAAAATTACAAAATTGTATTCCTCACCTTCTCTTTATACTTCTGATCTACTATAAATTTTGCCCTTCTGATTCACTTTCCTCTTCTAACCTCTTTCTCTCTACTTTTAGTTTCTCTTTCTCCAATCTGAGCTCTTCTTCTGAGTTAGAACTAGAGGGCATAGGGTAAGAGGGAACTTCTATTATAGGACTAGAGGATGAAGGATGGGCAGGATAATTGACAATCATCCTCTAAGGAGATTTTTCAACTAATTGTTGGCCTCTTAATTGCGGAATTATTTTGTCTTGCTCACTAATCACCTTCTTCAACTCATTGTAAACTTTGAGGATTGTCTCCAATTTAACCCTTTGATCTTCCTTTTCTTTGGATTCCTTTTCTACCACTTTCATGCTGAAATTGGTAGTTTCTAATACTACACGAGATGCTTCCATTCCCGAAGTCTCCCCAACTCTCCTGACCATTAGGCTACCAAAGCAATCAACCTTAATAGTTTCATTCATTTTTCTGTTCTCCTCTCTTTTAAGAGACCACATGACCATCACAACATGATATTCACTAAACACAACGCCTTTCATGGCTTGTTCAGTTGCTTCTTTTGTATCATGTGCAAGCTTTGTTTGCTTCCTCACAAGATCAAACAAAATTGCATCAATAATGTCCCATGCTGGAAGAATGAGGACTCTTACACTTCTGACCATTTTCCTTCCCTCCTAAGGGGTATTTTTTTCAAAATTATCCAACATTCCATGCTTTACTTCAGCTTCAATAGAATTCATGTCCTTATCTGGCTGATCATCTTGCCTTTTCTAACATGTTTCTTTGAACTTATTAATATGGACTCTCCAAAGGAATTGTATGAATGACCTAGCTTTTAAAAAGCTATCATTTTCCAAGAATTCATCATTGGCTTGATTAGTAATAGGGTCTAGATCTTTACAAGCAAAATTGGCTACAATTAGGTCCATTTCAACCCTTTTGGGTGCTTCTTTCATTCCCTCTTCAATTTCTTGATGAGTAACACATATTTGGCCCATGATTCCCATTTGTAGCAATTGTTTTGCTACTCCCTATTCATCAATATGTAATGGGGACTGAGAGGGTGAATAAACACCTCCACTTTGTTGTACATTTTCTTCTATCCTCTACCTCTTTGGAGAATGCTGAGACTCAAGGTCAACATCAATAGGGCTCTTTCCCTTTGAAGTGGAAGACTCCTCAACAATTGTTTTATCTTCAATCCTTTTGGAGGAAGAAGGCATATCTTGTATTTTTTGATCCTTCTAGGATGTATGTCCCCTGGGCATCACCACACTATATCCTAATCTCTAGTGAACAACATATTCACTCGGTGAAACAAGTCTAGAAAATGCTAGCTTTCTCAAAACAATCTTAGCTTTGTTAAGATTTGACTTCATAACAACATCCTTTTTCTGATTCAGAGTTTGCATGTTGCCTTCAAATTGTTTCATTAGAGCATCAATTTTCCTTTAAAATGGCTTGACGTCTCTCAATGGATCGTAATATTTGTCAAAATTTTGTACAAAGTCAAGAGTCTTCCTGTATACTAGCCACTTTTCCTTCTTAACTTCCTGCTCTTGTATTGTGAACTCATTTATGATAATATCTTCAAGAAAGTGGAATTTGTGGTCCATTGCCATGCACCTAGTTCTCTTCTTAAACATATCATTTGAGAAACCCTCAGGGTCAGCGCACCTTGCCACTAATGTTTCTAGTTTATAAGGCTTCAAAACCTTATCCATGTGCACTCATCCACCCTTGGTAATAAAAAAATAGTGAGAAATAGTGATGGTGGGAAAGATAGAACCCTTGTTCTTCCCTATTAGTACAATCTCCTACAGGCCACCAGTCTGTTTGATAATCTAAGCAATACCAACCTTCAAAGGAACTTGGTAAGGAAGAAAATATGGAGTACCCATAAAACCATATACTCTAAAAACCATTGAAACAAGATATAGGATAATATACCCCTAGTTATGTACTACTTTGATGTCCTTAGCATATTGCTTTGGTCTTATGAAAGTCAACAAAGCTTTTGGGAACCTAGGATTATAAAGAAACAATAATGCTCTAAGCCTTGAAGCAAAACACCTATCAAAAGTAAACTTGCACCTACTCCATCCCAGGATAGATCCATGCTCCACAGTTGGATTGGTATTTCTTCACCATCCTTCATCTTCATTTAATCCATCTCTTTCTCAAAATAGTCTGCACCTTTGTATAAAAAAATGTGCATTAACATTGAATACCATGCAAATGGTTCATCCACCTTTGACTTCTGGATACCAACTAGACCATTGTGAATTAGGTCAGCAATAAAAGGCACAAAGTAAAAATGACAGCAAGATGAGAGTGAAGGGCCTGAACCATCATAAACATGTAGTGGACTGACATTACTATTTCTACATCCTCTCCAAATATTTGATAAAAGGACCAATACATAATCTTTGCCTTCATATTGAAGTAATCCAACTTAATTGGCTATGAAGTATTAGAACCTACTACATTTAGTCCTCTAATTTTGTCAAAATAATCCCTGAAGAGTCTACTTTTGAGATAATCTCTCTGAGCCTGGTGACGAACTACAACTTATTGTATGTTTGAAGTCATTAAGTTGATGATCAACCAAGTTACAAATGCGATGATAGACATAAATCAGTTAATGTATTGTCATTGATTTCAACTTATTTGATAATCATCCATGGTAAATATCTATTATGGATTGAAGATCTAGAATTAACAAAGTTTATGCGGTCGGTAATTAAAGAATTCTATATACACCGAGTTGGAACAGTGGACACCGAGCAAACATAGTGTATACCAAGTTGAGTGTTAACTGAGCTAGGTATCATCAACACATCATGGTATTGATTGAGTAAAACAAACCAAAGGCCAACTAAGATGCCGAGTTGGAAATTGTTTATGATTTCAAGGTAATTGATAAAGTTTGTTATGTTGATCAAACAACTATGAAAATTCAATATGATCAGACGAAGGAGATTGAAACATGTTTTTGATACAACTTTTGAGGAAGGTTGAAGCGACAAAATAAACGATGGAGATCAAGTGACAAAATTTAAGGATGGAAATTAAATTATTTATGATGTCTATATAAGAGACAAGAGATTCATTATGAATCATACATGAAAAGATGTATATGCATATTATTGAAGAGATTAACTTCATACATGACTAATCAAATTGGTTGAAGAATGAACCGAGCAATTTTGCAGACAACATCAAGCGATAGAGAAAGAGTATTTGCCGAGCATAACAGAGTATGAAGAATCAGAGGGATTGAAGTGATTATTGATTAGAGGTATTATGTACTTAGCATAGATCTAAAAAATATACAAATAGAGTTGTATTTGAGTCAGATCATTACTGTATCAGTTTAACCATTATTATAGAAAAATCTCTTAAATGAGTGGGACTTAACAATCTTTATTATGACATTCAATGAATGTTGATTGTTTTCTTGTTGACCCCATAGTGAATGATTGGTCAAGGGAGAACTGTTAGTGATAAATTCTCTAACCAAGTCACAACTAACAGTGTGCATTGTAACCTTTAATAGGGCTGGCTCTTTACCGAGCTCAGTTCAGATAGTGAATTATTTTGGGTTACCGGTCCCAGGTGGTTTTTCCTATAGCAGTGTTTCCACGTTAAAAATATATGTGTTAATGTATATGGATGTGTTGGATTGTTATTTTTATTTACACATTACTTTATATTCATTGATCAGTAATCACAGTATTGATTTATTGCTACTCGGTAGACGAGTTTGAAATTAAGTTTGAGATCATAGTTTACATTTCACTGAGTTGATTTATATGTTTGAAATTGTTGTTATATACATTTGGGAATATTTGGGACTATAGGATAACTGGAAATAACTGATTCACTCCCCTCTCAATTATCTAACAATTGGTATCAGAGCATACAATGCTTAGAAGGAAAGTTTTAAAGGACTTAAGCTAAAGATCACAAGATGTATAGGAAAGATGTGCCTAAGCTGAACAAGGACAACTTCTCAACATGGAAGAGTGGAATGAGACTATATCTGTCAGGGATTGGAAATGATGTCACACAATACCTGGATACTAAGTTCACCTTACCCATTGGAACTTTGACTGTTTATCAGTTGAAAGACATGAACACAATACTATGATGATAGAGCTTGCTTCTTCACTATCTGATGCTGAATTTGAAGATGTCAAGACATGTACATCAGGAAAGAAGATGTGGGACATGCTTACAATAGTTCATGGAGGATATGTAAATGTGCAAAGAGCTAAAGCTGAAAGTCTCAGAGGAAATTTTGATGACATGAGAATGAAAGAAGGAGAAAACATATCACAGTACAGTAACCGAATCAAGGAGGTTGTGAATGCTATTCATGGATCAGGTGGAGTTATGAATGAAGACATTATTGTAAGTAAGATTCTCAGAACCTTATTGCCTATTTATGCTATTAGAGTCTTTGCAATACATGAAACAAGAGCAACACCTGGAAATAATATTACAATTGATAGTCTAGTCGGTAGACTGATTTCATTTGAGCTGAACAATTTTGACAACAATGTTGTTCCTACTATTGAGTTTGCATTTATGTCATCTCTGAAAATTAGTAAATCTGGTAATGAAAACATGGTAAGAAATGATAGTGATAGTGATGAAAGAGAACTTGAAGAAAAGAATTAATGGCTAGAATATTGCATAAAGGTAATGGAAGATATAAAGGTAAAGTACCTTTGATATGCTTTAAATGTAAAGAAATTGGACACTTTTCTGCCAGATGCCCTAACAAGAAAAATGATGAAAGAAACAATGAAAGATCTAATGATTGAGAATATAGAAGTAACCGAGAGTATGAAAGAAGGAGTAACCAAGATTACAAAGACAAAGGAAAGAAAGCATGTTACCTTGTTGAAAATAAAGATGAAGACACCGACACCGACACTGATGAAGATTTTGAGACAATGTTTGTAGCTATGAAAGAAGATTCAGAAGAAGATGAAAGGTATGTTGAAACAACACTTATTTCTAAAGTTAGAAAGAATGATGTTTGGATTATTGATAGTGTTTGTAATCATCATATGAATAGAGATAAAGAAAATTTTGAATTTCTTGAGCATTATAATGGTGGATTTGTTAGATTGGAAAATGATACACCTTGTCAAGTGAAAGGAAAAGGTACTATATTGATGAAAAAAATGATCAAATGTGAGAATCTATATTGGGTGGAAGGAATTAATTATAATATGTTGAGTGTTTTATAGTTAAATAACATAGGTCACCGAGTTGCATTTGAGAACAGAAAATCCAGAATCAATGATGAAACATAAAAGTTGAATGACACTGGAGAACAATCAAAAGGTAATATATTCTATCTTGACTTTGCATAAATTTATTGTTTGATGGCTAGAAATGAAGATGTGTGGTTGTGGCATAAGAGGTTATGTTATGTGAATTTTGACAACATGGTTAAAATCAGTAAGAAAAGGAAAGTAAGAGGCTTACCGAGCATATCTAAACCTGACTATGTCATGTGCAAGAATTGTCAAATGGGAAAAATCTCAAAATCTACTTTGAAGAGCAAAATTTTTTCATCTAATGTTATTTTGGAACTGGTTCATACCAACTTATGTGTACCTATGAGAACATAGAGTTATTATGGAGAAGAATACTTAATTTTATTTGTTGATGAATATTCTAGAATGATGATTGTCATGTTCTTAAAAGAAAAATTTGAAGCATTTAAGATGTTCAAATGGTACAAAGCTAAAGTGGAAAAAGGAAGTGGAAAAGAACTGAAATGTTTAAGATCAAGAGGAGGAGAATTTATAATTAAGAGACATGTCTCTGCACCGAAGACACCCCAACATAATGGGATTGCTGAAAGGAGAAATAGATCCATTATGGATTGTGCTAGAACACTGATGATTGAAAAGAATGTTACACAAGTTTACTAGAGGGAAGCTGTTAGTACTGCTATATACACATTGAACCAAGTATAACTGAAGAAAGATTCAAACAAGACACCTTATGAATGATGGTATGGTTACACACCTAATGTGAGTTATTTTAGAATATTTGGAAGTCGATGTTATATTTTGAAAGATGATAGAAATGAGAAATTTGATTCAAAAGGTGATGAAGGAATATTTCTAGGATATTCTACTAAGAGAAAAGATTATAAATGTTTGAACAAGTCTTCTAACAAGATCATTGAAAGTGAAAATGTAAGAGTTGATGAATTTTTTGAGAAGAATAATTCTGAAAGTAAAAGAGAACTAGAAGACTATAGTAAATTTGTTGACATTGAAGATCCCAACACTTTTCCTGAGCAACTACCTAACATCATCGAGCAACAGGATAATGTTACCGAGCATCAAGATGCACCAATTGAGAATCAGGAAGATGTTGCAACTAGAGATCATGATCATACACCAACTGGAGAACACAATAAAGAACAAAGAATTGAACATGTACTTGCAAAATATATAAGAAGACACCATCCATAGAATCAGATTATTGAATATAAGAGAGCTGGCATGATGACACGAAGTAAGTTGAATGATAACATATGTTTGATTTGTGAATTTGAACCTAAAACTGTTAGAGATGCACTTGCAAACGATGATTGGATTAAGGCAATGAATGAAGAAATTGAGCAGATACAAAAGAACAAAATATGGACATTGGTACTGAGACCGAGTGATAAAAATGTAATTGGCACCAAATGGATATTCAGAAAAAAATTGAATGAGAATGGAGATGTTACACGAAATAAGGCAAGACTAGTATGCAAAGGGTATGCACAAGAAGAAGGTATTGACTATGGAGGAACTTTTGTGCCCGTTGCTAGACTTGAAGGAGTTAGAATATTGCTTGCTTATGTTGCTTACAAAAGATTTAAAGTATATTAGATGGATGTCAAATCTGCATTTCTGAATGGGATACTAGAAGAAGAGGTATACATTGAACAATCTAAAGGTTTGTTTGATTCTAATAAGACAAACATGGTATGTAAGTTTCACAAAGATTTGTATGGACTAAAACACGCACCAAGAGCATGGTATGAAAGACTACACTCCTATCTTATCAGCATTGGGTTTGTTAGAAAAAGTGATAACAACAATTTATACTTGAAAGGAGGAATTGATGATAAGATTCTAAATGCTGAAATTTTTGTTGATGATATTATATTTGGAGGTAATGATAATGTATGCAAATCATTCACTGATGAAATGAGAAAACAATTTGAAATGTTAATGTTTGGAGAGATCAAATTTTTTCTTGGATTGCAAATCTTACAACAGGATGGAGGAATATACATTACTCAATCAAAGTACATCAAGGAAGTACTAAAGACATTCAGAATGAAAGATTCAAAATCAGTCTGTACACCTATGGTCATAGGATGCAAATTGACAAAAGAAGATCAGATAACCAAGGTAAATCAGACACTGTATAGATATATGATTGGAAAATTGATGTATGTTGTATACACAAGACCAGACATTGTACACGTAATTGGAACTGTAGCAATATTCTTTGCTAATCCTAAGGAATCACATATGACTGTTGTAAAGAGAATTTTTAGATATTTGAAGAACACTAAAGATTATGGATTGTGGTACAAGAAAGATGGAAAGTTTGAACTGAAAGTTTACATAGATGCTGATTGGGCTAAGAACATTGATGATAGAAAGAGCACTACCAGTGGAGCATTATTTGTGGGAGAAAGATTAGTTGCTTGGATCAGTAAGAAGCAAGGATGCATATCTCAGTCAACTGTAGAAGCAGAATATGTTGCTGTTGCTACAAACTGTTTGAACATTGCATAGATAAAACAAATTTTGAAAGGTATGAATGAAGAGATCACTGGCCCAGTGATAATTTATTGTGATAATAATAATGCAATTAACATTTCTAAGAGCCATGTGATGCATGCAAAAACAAAGCAAATATCTATAAAGTATCACTACTTGAGGGAACAAGTAAAAGAAAAATAAGTGACACTGGAATATGTACAATCAAAAGAACAACTAGCTGACATATTCACTAAACCCTTATCAAAGGATACATTTGAGTACTTGAGGAATAGACCAGGGGTCCGTCCCTTGTCTATCGATCACTAAGCTAACTAGGAGGTTGCATCAACCTACATTTTATTAGAATATCAATCATGTTGATGCAAAATGAGAACTAGACCAACATTCGATATCAGTACACTGGAAGGTACCTGATCTGAACTTAAAACCCAGAGATATTTTTGGCTACTAAAGAGCTGTATATTTTCTTTTTGGCATTGCTAGCAAAGGGAGAGATGATTCGATGAAATATCTATCCATTGCAAGGGAGAAAAGAGAAAGGGAGAGAAATGAAATATCTATCCATTTGAGGGAGAGAAGATTGAAATGAGTCAAATCTATAGGGAGAGTCTGCACGGTGAGTTTTAATGTTGTGTAGTCATTAAACATATTCTATGTACAAGCTAGGGAGAGATAAAACATTTTGCATATAGTTGTAGAACAAAGGTTTGGTATTTTATGGCATTTTCATATTACATATTTCATATTGTGTTGCCATCAATGCCAAAGAGAGAGATTGATGAACTACAATTGATTGTATGTTTGAAGTCATTAAGTTGATGATCAACTGAGTTACAAATGTGATGATAGACATTAATCAGTTAATATACTATCATTGATGTCAACTTATTTGAGTATCAATCATGGTAACATACATCTATTATGGATTGAAGATATGGAATAAACAAAGTTGATGCGGTCGGTAATTGAATAATTATGTATACACCGAGTTGTGGACAACGAGAAAACATAGTGTATAGTGAGTTGAGTGTTAACCAAGCTAGGTATCACCGATGCATCATGGTATTGATCGAGTAAAACAAAGTGAAGGCCGATTAAGATGCCGAGCTGGCAATTATTTATGATTTTGAGGTAATTGATAAAGTTTGTTATGTTGATCAAATGACTATGAAAATTCAAGATGATAAAAAAAGGAGATTGAAATGTGTTTTTGACACAACTACCAAGGAAGGTTGAAGTGACAAAATCAATGATGGAGATCAAGCAGAAAAATCTATGGATGAAAATTAAATGATTTATGATGTCTATATAAGAGAAAAGAGATTAATTATGAATCATACATGAAAAGGTGCACATGCATATTGCTGAAGAGATTAACTTCATGCATGATTGATCAAACTGGTTGAAGAAAAAACTGAGCAATTTTGTAGAAAACACTGAGCGATAGAGAAAGAGTATTTACCGAGCAGAACAAAGTATGAAGAATCAGAGGGACTCAAGTGATTATTGATCAGAGCTATTATGTACTTAGCATAGATATTAAAATTTACAAATAGATTTGTATTTGAGTCAGATCATTATTGTATCAGTTTAACCATTGTTACAAAACAATCTCTTCACTGAGTGGGACTTAACAATCTTTATTATGACATTCAATGAATGTTGATTATTTTCTTGTTGACCCCATAGTGAATGATTTGTCAAGGGAGAACTGTTAGTGATAAATCCTCTAACCAGGTCACACCTAACAGTTGGCATTGTAACCTTTAACAAGGTTGGCTCTTTACCAAGCTCACTTCAGAAGAGTGAATTATTTGGGGTTACCGGTCCCATGTAGTTTTTCCCTTAGCAGGGGTTCCACATTAAAAATCTATGTGTTAATGTGTATGGATGTGTTGGATTGTTATTTTTCTTTACACATTACTTTATATGCATTGATCAGTAATCACAGTATTGATTTACTGCTACTCGGTAGATGAGTTTGAAATTAAGTTTAAGATCACAGTTTATATTTCACCGAGTTGATTTATATGTTTAAAATTTTTGTTATACATCTGGGAGTATTTGGGACTGTAGGATAACTGGAACTAACTGATTCACCCCCCTCTCAGTTATCTAACACCTAATACACTTCTTTGAAAGTTTCAAAATTTATTTCTTCTAGCTGGGCAGAGGGCTCATTCAAATGGAAAACTTCATAGATTTCATCAGTAGTGATGCTTATCAGAGGGTTAGCATCTACATCTCTCACCACCCTGGCCACTAGATCATAATTATTTGCTACTTGAAGAAAGATGTTAGCATCCATAAAAATGTTTGGAACTACTAGCTTCCCAACATCAAATTGCCAAATATTACTACTAGGAGCAAAATCATTCCTTTGACCAAAACCCATCTTGAAAAGAGCTAAACCCGATATACCTATATTTTCATCCCTCATCCATTTAACTTTATCATATAGACCATCACCTACTTTCACACGAGGGTTTTTTTGGCACCAATTCTTTTAATTTGGAAGCATCATTAGTAGACATATCAAGTTGTTCCAGAAAGTCATCACATACTTCCCTTTCTTGATAGTCTACTTTACCCTTGAACTCTCTACGCGGTGCCATCTTAAAAACTAGGGTATCATAATAAAATAATTCAAATGTAGACAAACCCTAATTCCTTCAATTTCAAACTAGGCTAGCACTTAGAATCACAAAATGTAGAAGCAACCAGACAGAATAACTTACCCGCCTTAAAAAATGCCAGAAAAGAAATCCAATATGTTTCTCTTCAGCTCCACTTCGCTTCTTTGAAAATTGTAACGTTTGAATCACAAAATGGAGCACTTTACACTATAATTTTTTTATCAATTTACATTAACTCTTGACAGGGTAGCCACACACTTGGTAATTACTTCTCCAAGTTTCAAAAACTCGCAGCTCAACGGTAAAACAAAGGGAAAAACAAAGCTTCTCACTTTACAAAACAAAATTTAAAACATAGCCATTGGTTTGGATCCACCTCAGCACATCATGCGGTCCATATAAGTCAACAACCCGACGACCTCCATCACAACAATAAAGATGAAGGAAACCAATCAGTGAGTGACATTTCAACTCCACGTAGCACCTTTGGTCCCACTTTACCTTTCCTTATCAACCTTGACAGGTGTCACTCAGGCGTGATTCCACGATGAATATCCTTGGGGAAACTTTACATAAAGGAAGCACACCTACCGTCTAATTAAATCATATATGTCATATCTTTACTACTTTTCAAACCCTGAACCCACGATCTTAAAATGTATATGTGTTGCTCAGGCATGATTATGTAATGAGTAAAACAACATGTAGCTTCACTTAGTGGTATCATGCCAACTGTTTACTATGATCTACTTGATGATTTATCCTTTGGACTAATTGAAGTTTGATCTCTGATAGACACTTTTCAACTATGAATGATCCCATAATGAGTCAATAACAAGCATCTACTATTCTAGGCATCACACCTCTCCTCCAATCAAAACTAATCTATCTTCCCTTAACTTTCTTTTAGCCCGACCAGGTCCCGCCACTAGCTACACGTCACATAGGCGTGGTGCCACTAAGGAAAACTTTCTCGCACCTTTCAATCATGGAATTATGCCCACCGTTAGATTTATTTTGATCTGACTACAATTTATTTTCCTTTAATCTTGACGACATCGGCCCCATAATCTCCAGAAAGAAACTTGCCACTTACCCGCGATTCCTTGATGGCCATCCTTCGAGCATCTTTTTATCAACGCATTACACCCATAGTTGGATCAAATCTAACTTGCTCAACATATTTTAGTGCATACCATGGGGACTTTAGACTTAAGAAAATTAAAACACGGGCCCCGCTAGGATTTATGAATTAAAAAGAGATGGCCCCCCGCAAGATGACTTGAGAGACATGATATGAAATGAATTAAGTGGCTTCCAAAAGGTAGCACATGAATATAAAAGGCATGAAGGACTTAGGGTTTTGTTAAGAAAAGGTAACCAAGGGTTAGATCAAATGGAAATTAGGGCTTAATAACACTAAAACTAAATAGGAACTTAGGGGAAAGCATGAAACTATGATACAAAGAGACTTATCACCAAAAAAATTGTAGTCTTAACACTGTCAACAGATCGGGCCTCGACGATTTAATTGAGAGAGGACTTAAGATAGTTTGACAATTTAATTGGCCAAGAATGATATCTTATGTACGAAGATGCACGGGCTGGAAAACATATTATATTTTTTGTCCTGTTGGGCCCAGTTACCTCAAACACATGAAATTTGAAGAGCTAACATCTTTTTAAAGAGAAACCATCCATTTTAAGATAAAAACCTGAGCTACAATCACACATGTACAATTAAATATCTAGAGGAAATAGTTGAGTGCTCTCATCGACGTCATAACTGATGTGATCGCTGCAGGAATATGGGTCCCTCCCGATGGGCACGACCATGCCGACAACATGTTGTTTTGATTAATGCATACCAAAGCTCTACGACTCACATTTTTGCCATAATAAATAACTACCCCGGATTAATTCAACCTTGCGCGGTCAAATAAGAAGTGGGAACATTTCAAGAGCGCAGGTGCCCAAACAAAAACATTGTATGTTTCATACATTGTGGGATCCTAGTTACCTTTGTCCCAAAGGATTAAAGAAGCAACTATCATCTCGTACTGCCCACCTTACTTTGACCATGGGTGACTAAAACAATGATCTGCAAATAACTAAGTGTGCAGGTGCCTCGCCGAAAACATCTTGTGCTTCCTACACTTTCTGTCCAAGTAAGCCTTTTCTTTTTATAGGATTAAATTTGAGATACTCGTCAGTGTGGTCAACAGATCGGGCCTCTATGATTTAATTGAGAGAAGACTTAAGATAGTCCGATGATTTAATTGGCCGAGAATGATATCTTATGTATGAAGATGCACGGGCTGGAAAACATATTGTGTTTTTTGTCCCGCCAGGCCTAATTACCTCAAATGCATGCAATTTGAAGATCTGGAATCTTTTAAAAGAGAAATCATCCATTTTAAGATCAACTCCTGAGCTACAATCACGTATGCATGATTAAATATCTGGAGGAAACAGTTGAGTGCTCTCGTCGACATCATAACCGAGGCAATCATTGTAAGAATATGGGTCCCTCCCGATGGGCACGACCATGATGCAGACATGTTTTGATTAATGCATGCCAAAGTTCTGCGACCCACATTTTTTCTGTAATAAATGACCACCCCAGATTACTTCAACCTTGCACGCTCAAATAAGAAATGGGAACATTTCAAGCGCGCTGGTGCCCAGACAAAAACATCGTACATTTTGTGCATTGCATGATCCTAGTTACCTCTGTCCCGAAGCATTCAATAATTGTTCATCATATTTTAATGCCCACCTTACTTTGATAATGCATGACTAAAATAGAGATGTGCCAATAATTAAGTGCGCAGATGCCCCGCTGAAAACATCTCGTACTTCGTACGCTTTCTGTCTAAGAAAGCCTTTTCTTTTTGTAGGATTAAAGATGAGATGCTCGTCGTTGCGGTCAATGGATTGAGCCTCGACAATTTAATTGAGAGAGGAATTAAGATATTCTAGCAATTTAATTGGCCGAGAATGATATCTTATGTACGAAGATGCACAAGCTGGAAAACATATCGTATTTTCTACCCTGGTAGGCTCGGTTACCTAAAATGCATGCAATTTGAAGAGATAGCATATTTTTAAAGAGAAATCATCCATTTTAAGATAAACTCCCGATCTACAATCATGCATGCACAATTAAATATATAGAGGAAATGGTTGAGTGCTCTCATCGGTGTCATAATCGAGGTGATTGCCGCAGGAATATGTGTCCCTCTCGATGGGCACAACCATGCCGATGACATGTTGTTTTGATTAATTCATGCACCAAAGTTTTGTGGCCCATGTTTTTTTTGTAATAAATGACAGCCTCAGTTTACTTTAACCTTGCGCGGTCAAATAAGAAGCGGGAACATTTCAAGCGCAGGTGCCCTGACGAAAAATCATACATTTCGTGCATTGCGGGATCCTAGTTACCTTTTTCCCAAAGGATTTAAGATGTGATCATTATCTCATACTTCCCACCTTACTTTAACCATGCATGACTAAAACAAAGATGTGCAAATAACTAAGTGCACAGGCTCCTCGCCGAAAACATCCTGTGCTTCTTGCGCTTTCCGTCTAAGCAAGCCCTTTCTTTTTGTAGGATTCAAGTTGAGATGCTCATTGGTGTGGTCAGCGGATCGGGCATTGATGATTTAATTGAGAGAGGACTTAAGATAGTCTAATGATTTAATTGGTCGAGAATGATATCTTATGTACGAAGATGCATGGGCTGAAAAACATACCGTGTTTTCTATCCTGCCGGGATCGGTTACCTCAAACACATGCAATTTGAAGAGCTAGCATCTTTTTAAAGAGAAATCATCCATTTTAAGATCAAATCCTGAGCTAAAATCATGTGTGCATGATTAAATATCTAGAGGAAACAGTTAAGTGCTCCCGCTGACCTCATAATCAAGGTGATCGCTGCAGGAATATGGGTCCCTCCCGATGGGTATGACCATGCCGACGACATGTTGTTTTGATTAATGCACGCCAAAGTTTTGGGGCCCATATTTTTTCCGTAATAAATGACTACCCCAAATTACTTTGACCTTGCACGGTCAAATAAGAAGCAAGAACATTTCAAGTGCCCAGGTACCTGGATGAAAACATTGTACATTTCGTGCATTGCGGGATCTCAGTTACCTTTGTCTCGAAGGATTTAAGTAGTGACCATTATCTCTTAATACCCACCTTACTTTGACTGTGCACGACTAAAACAAAGATGTGCACATAACTAAGTGCGCAAATGCCCCGCCAAAAACATCTTGTGCTTCCTGCACTTTCCGTCCAAGCAAGCCTTTTCTTTTTATAGGATTCAAGCTGAGCTGTTTGTCGGTGCGGTCAATGGATCAGGCCTCGATGGTTTAACTGAGAGGGGACTGAAGATAGTTTGATGATTTAATTGGCTGAGAATGATATCTTATGTACGAAGATGCACGGGCTAGAAAACTTATCGTGTTTTCTGTCCTGACGAACATGGTTACCTCAAACACATGCAATTTAAAGAGCTAGCGTATTTTCAAGATCAATGAGCGAGCTTTAATCACCCGTGCGCGATTAAATAAAGGGAGAAAATGTTTTGCGGTCGAAGGAGTGCACACGAGGGAAAGTGTTCAGTGTTTTTGCCACCGTCATAACCGAGGTGCTCGCTAGGTGTGAAATTTGATGGCCGTATTGGTTGTTTTTCTATTGTTACCTGTATATGACAGGGTGAAAATTTATGGGGCCTTATGGATTGACAGGCTTTATAAAACTGTCAATATGACACTTGGATTTCTTAATAAACCATCAATACTTCTTATAGGCAATATATTATTTAATTTAATAATATAAATATGTTATTTTATAATATATGTGATATATAAGTATAATATATATATATTCTATTTTCTAATATAAATATTTCTAATTTATTCATTTTATATTTTACAACTTTATAATATTTTAAAAACAAAATATATGTATTTTACAAACATGTTTTACCAATTGGAAAGAAATATACATGTTAAACCATATAAAATTTGAAACTTTCTTGACTAATTTGATGTTTTTGCTATACTACTAATTTATAATTTCTTTTAAATTTTATTTATTTTTTTCACAAACAAAAGTTTGAGTATAAATTTCAGATTTTTTCATATATAATTATCGCCATTACACTTATTTTCTAATTTCAATAATTAGTAGCAATTATATATAATAATACTAAAATATTTATTATATGTTTTTACCAATTATATTGATAAAATATCTAAATTTTTAAAAATTATTATATATTCATAAATCGGAAATTTTTTGACAACCAATAGTCATCTTAAAATGTAAAATGAAAGACATTAACATGACCAAACCACCATAAAAAAATCATATGACAGATAGGGATGACCGTCAAATTCTAGACCTCGGTCCCTCTCGATGTGCAGTCGACTACATATTTTCATTTATGCCCGTGAAACTGCAATTGTCCACATTCTCACCGAAAAAATGAAAGAGCCTTGCACGATTTAATTGGAAGTGAAAACCTTTTGAGCGTGCTAGTGCGCGGAAAAAAACAATGTATGTTTCGTGCATTGCGGGTCCCAGTTACCTTTATCCAAAAGGATTTAAGCAGTGATCATTGTCTCCTACTATTCGCCCAACCTCGCACGATTAAAGAAAAGATGTGCAAATAACTAAGTGCGCAAGTACCCCGTTGAAAACATCTTGCATTTCTTGCATTGTCGGTCGCAACAAGTTTTTTTTTATTTGTGTATTTAAGAAGCAACAAATGTCAGTGTGTTCAACATGATCGTTCTTTGGTGATTTAATTGAAAGTGGATGAAATATTAAGTACCCACGGGGTGGAAAACATAGTGTGTTTTCTGTGTTGAGGATCCCAGTTACCTTATATGCAAGTTGTTTGAAGATCAATCGCCTATTTTAAGATCAACGACCAAACTTTAATCATGCATGCACAAATAAATGTGAGGAAATGTTAAGTAGGTGTGTGAGCTAGTGAAACTCTTCCGTGTTGTCACCATTTTCATAATTGTTGAAGGTATATCGAGATGGTTAAGAAAGTATCCTTACGAGGAGATTCACCCCTAGAGTGCACGTCCTGCACTTGGGGGGTTGGATGGGGGTTATATCCGTGTCTAACAAGAATGGGTGCACACATTTTTGACATTATCTACCTCGGTCTCTTGTGCTGTTCTTTGACTTTCTAGCTATGAGATTTTCATTTGTTGCCTTACACATTTTTGTGGGGATCATATAGCACATTGACACAGTGGCTGTGTAATATATGTATGTTAAGCATAGAAAAGTAAAAACACAGAACAATTTGGGGTGGGCCATGATATTTTATTTGTTATGCAGTGAATAGATTTCAAATCTTAAAAAAGTTGTAATAGTGAAATGTTTCACTCTTATGAGCCCATCATGTTTTTCTTCGTCCACCGAATGGATTCTAATTTGTCATTGAAAAGTACATATAACATCACATTATTCACCCACAAGAATAAAGATATTTGCAATATTTTACATGTAATGACCTATTCCAAGTTTAAGATAAGATGCCAAACAATATAATTGAAAAGTATACGTGCAATCCATGAACATAAAAGAAAATGCGGGAAGTGCAAATTTTTTAGTAACAATAATTGTCTATTTTATGTACTCAAGACCACAGTGATCAGTTAAGATGACTGTAATTGGACGTGCTATAGATTATTTAGGCACACGCATTTAAAAAGTCCAAACATTTGCAAAGACTTGATAATGAATTCTTGAGTACAAGTGGGAGTTGAGAATCAAATGAATAGGAGACCTATTGTGAACATATAGTATAACATAGATAGACCTATCCACATTTTCACACTCCGCCATGTCCACGTGTTTTTCGTAGGGACGGTACAAAATGTTGGGGAGAATCACAAGGCAATCCTGCCACCTCTGCAAATTTCACCTTACAACCTTCTACGTGATGCATCCAAACCTATAGCATCTCTTCAAAATTAATAGTTGACTGGGGAAACATCTTCTTGCTAGCAACAAGGGCTGCCTCCAAATTCATAATAATAAACTATTGTTCAAGCAATGCGTTCTCTTGCTTCACGTTCTTCTCGGTCAACTCTAAAAATAACTTGTCTATGTCACACTTTTTCTTCTGCAATTCTGCAATTTGCGACAAAAAGGCATTTTTTATCTGCCTCAGCGACCTCCAACTTCTGTGATAGCACAATAATATGATTGCACTAAAGCTGAATATGACTTTGCATCAAATTCTCTACTAAAATCTTCAAGGTAGCAGTCATGAGGGGACCCTCGGTGGTTTCATTATTTCCACTCTTGCCCCCTACAATACACCACCACCATCTGATACGCCAACCACCTGTGCTTCCAGTGAACACTGTCCTTGTGTCTGACCAGATGACTTGGTAGCCCTTGCATGCTTTGGCAATCTATCAGACATTGACAGTCATAAACTTGTATCCATAGGGTGGTCCATGCTGGATTTTTTGGTGCCCTTTACATGCATGAGAGAAGATTTCCTCTTTCCCATCCCTGCATCCAAACTGTGCAATTATGGTTGCTTAGCGAGGATTCAACTTTATTGGTTCTCGAACAAATTACCATACTATCAATCTACATTTATAAAGAATGAGCAGATGAGGGCAGAAAACTACTTTGTACCTGTCAACACTGTTAGTGATGAAGTCCGTCCACAGAACTAGTGGAAGAAACATAACATGTACCACATGCAATTCCAGATTGGAGAAAAGGTGGTGTCTGGTGTGTTCTGCCCGATCTGAAACACACTAGGAAATATGTTACAAAAAATGCTAACAATAGATTTTAAAGCTGAAGAAGTGACATACAACAACATTTTCCATTAGATTTCTTTAGTAATAGAATTTTGTTGCCCGTCGGTTGCCATAGTAATAACCTTCTAGATGGTTTTCTTGTTTAAAGATGTCACAAAGATGAATGCATGTGTGTATTTAGACATAACAAACATGTCTAAGGGAAGGTCAAGGGAAGTACGTTTGGTTTCTTACAAGATGGTATGCCCATCGATCTACAGCCACGAGATATTTGTAGATGAACATTGTAAGAAAGATTTAACATCGTTAACATGCAGTGTAGTAGAGACAGTAAAAAACATAGACAAGATTTTCTTCACAAATGCAAGACAATGAAACCATTTGTGATACACTTGTTCTATCAATAGAGTAACCACCAATTAGGAAGACCATGTTACAAACGTGTATGTAATTTTGACCATATAAGGCATAGCAAAAACATGCAAAGAGCTTGTATATTAGTCCACTTCAAAATAAAATAACATGATTTATCAAGAAACTTAAATTTCAAGAAGGGAATATAAAAGACCCTGAATTAATCAGCCCTCTTCAGCCAGCGTTGTAACACACTTTTCACTGAAGCCAATGTGTAAACATATTGGTAGTCTAGTTGAATTCTCTTAAGAACAGTAAACACAAAAATGGACTTTTTATTTGAAGGACAAAAAATAGGTCTATAAATTTGTAAACGCAATTTGACTGTACAACACACACAAAATGTTAAGGTGACGACACTAAAAATAAAAATTCTACCTAAACAATACTAGCATTTGGCAGTGCATCATATTACTCACAGATCATCAAGTATTACAAAATAAGTACTATTATACACATGAAAATATAATAAGATATCAATCAAATATGGAAGGTAATTACATAAACCATTTATAGCTTGATAACAAACAATGTGCCAGAAACCAAGATGCATTGAACGTGCACCGCAAACATAATGCAGACATAACAATGCATGTTATCAACTATCCAAAGGCACCCATTGAAGCGTACAAGAAACAATTAAAAGGGTTGCCATTAGAAAATGTTATTAACCATAGTAGGGCCAGTGGCAAGACTAATCCATCAATTGTGTTGACTCCTCATTTCTTCCTCTTTCTGTTTTGTGCAAGTGAGGTGATTCCTGCATAAAATATAGTGTGCTTATTTGGGCCCTTGTGCACCATTGGGGGGGGGGTGATACCAAGGCCTCAAATACTCACACCAGTTTTTCTAACAAGAGGATAGGATTGATTGGATTCTTTTTCCACCATCGATGTGTCAACCGCTTTCTCTTACAATTACATAGAGAAGTTGAATGAGTGCACCTCCAAAATAATGCAGAGATCAATATTAGCATAGACTTCAACAAAAATTGCATTCACACTTGAGGAAATGGAAGGATTAAAACCTTCTAGCACATCGTAGGTATAACATGGGTCGAGTCTGAAATATTCCATGCCTTGAAAGAATTTACAGAGTCGCTTAAAATTTTAGAAAAAGAGAGGGCAAAGGGAAGCCTAGCATGGGGATCAATGACCTCTACGATTTGGAATTTCACAACACCTACAGGTAATGGTTTATTATGGAATTTGGAATCCTTTCCCACACCTTGGACAATGCCTTTTCCTACCAATACACCCTCCGATAGTAGCTTGACGTGATCTCCAATTGTATATGTCTGAACTTCTTCGTGTAAGGGCCGCTAGTTGACTATGGATGACTGCACTCAGAAAATGTACATGCACAAACCAAACTTGTGTGTCACAAAGAAAAAATATTTTATCTCAAAGATAAAAAGAAAGGGAATGAATCCAAGGTATTACCGATTCGGACAGCCCATGGGACTTGTCCACTTCACCGTGCAAGACTTTGGCAGGGCTTTCCATCGCAAGCTTGACTTGTGCAACCTTTCCAATCACGAGAAGCCCGATATATGCTTTTCCACACATAGTATGTCCTATGCTGAAATCCTATAAAGCAGAGAGTGAGTGAGTGGACTACTGTTACAGTATGAAATACACTACTATCTGGAAAATAGATAGACCAATACATTGTTCAAAGTATCGCGTGGTGCAGGGATTGCAACGTGCAAAATATCATTAGAAAATATTCCCAAAAAATTTCTCGTTAGCTCCGATCTACGTTCCATAAGAATGAAATCCTCTCAAATGGGAGTATCCTAGAAGACAAAAGATCAGTTTACGCTATGTTTGCATCCACTTTCATTTGTACTATAACACCTTGTGCAAGTACATAATACATCCATCTCTAATTGAGGCCTGCATCGTGCAAGTGGTGTGGATGCTAACCCCAACACTGTCAGCCTGACATAACATATAAGCGGGATGTATTAAGAAAATGTTCTATAGATGACACATTCTAATGTGTGTACATAAAAGTATCTACACATTATAACATAGGTTATATAAATAACACTTCTTCCACTTGAACAAAACTCACCTGTTCGCTTGCGCACCTTTTGTCCCCGCCATTGCCCTGTGGAGTAGGTTGTGTCACCATTTAGAATGGTCAACATCGTCAAATCCAAATAAGTGACGAAAATAAGGAATACCATACACCCATCACACAATACTTACCCTGACATCTGTCTCATTGCTGTCCAGTGACATTTTTTTGCCATGCATTCTTTGCAATGAATTATATGGTCTCCTAGATTTCCGTTCGCCAGAATGGGCACCCTCATTTTCATTCACAGCGAGGCCCAAGACAAATCCATCTTCATTTCCCTCCTATGTGAGACCATGTCCTTTTTCCCCTGAGTCTTGACATGGAAAAATAATTTGGGTGTCATTTATTGGAATTGCGAATGAGGTGAGTGGTCAAACAGAATAATAGATGAATACTTATACTACCAAATTACCTTCTCCTCTGATTGACCACAATCAAGAGACAACAATTTTATCTTCCTCCTTTTCTCAAGCCTCTAACTTTTGTCACTAGACTCCCACCTCATTTTCAACTTGTCAACCACATTAGAAAACTTACTAGCCTCATCTTTTCCAGAAATTTTCCTCTTGATTAACAAATTTTTCCATCCCATGGGCCCTGGATGCATGTCAGGTTTGCTAGTTGCACCTGGGGTGGCAGGCGACACAACCATTACTGTATTCCTACCACTATCCAGACACCCACTTTTAGATTCACTTGGACTGCCCTGTCAGTGCCATATTTTTTCAATGTCAGTCAAAATAACGGGAAACAAAACAATTATTTCAAAAAATCATAAATTAGACTACTCATGCTTTCTTCAATTTTCCATTACCTGGTAATATTTTCAATGCACCAATGCTAGAACCTTGTTCAATCTCTTCTGCTTGGCCTCTGCACTCTCATAAACACACATTTATTCTTCAATATCAGCCTTACCTGTTGCTGGGAGGAGGTCCACTGATGACTTCTTGTACAGTTTGCATATGCGCTTCTCTACACGCTTTCTTTGGGCCACATACCTCATCCTCATCTGGTATTCAACATTTCTATCCCTCCTTTGGTAGTAACCCTATGATTTGGAAGTAGAGCACCACTATTTTAAGTTGGCTAAGGGAGGTTGCTCGCATCTTGGTGATTCCATGAATGGAAGTTCATGCCTATGCAGCCTATGTAGGTTGATCCTTCTAACGTCGCAAAGTTCCAGTCCTCCGTCTACCAAACACGTACCTACGTGGCAGTAATAGACCAATTTATTGTTGCACCATTCGATTCTATATTTGGTACCCCCTACACACAAAAGAGAATCAAAACATAATATTGTCAGGGAAGAAGGATGACTACAATATTCGTATACTCAACTTTTCAGAAATAAATTGCACCTTACAATCGCCCTCACATTTCACACCCTCACTCCAATGGTTGCCAAGATCCATATCATCCACAACATCCTCATTTTCAATACTGGTATACTCATCATCACTCTCTGTGCCTTCGCTCATGCTAGTGTGGACATCAATAGTCCCTCTTTCATCCTGAGGTCTGCCACTATTACCTTGACCAACTACATCACCTTCAAATTTTTTCTTTGAGGGGCCATCCACACCACAAGAAGTACTCACATCACCCTGAAGAAAAAATTACGCCAACAACAAGACGACCATCATTTGAAGATTGAAGAGCGTAAATCAGATATATATGCATTTTAACACCAAAATCATTTAAATTATATGATATTGCTACGATGCAATATGATTACCACTTTACTTGTTGCACTCCAATGGGAAACTCTCGCCAGTATGGGAGATGTCCTTCTAAAATTATCCACTGTGGACTGACAATGAAAATTCAACTTATTAATGAACTTGAAAACCATTTAATGGACTAACAAAAAATAATATTTATAGGCATCCTCAAACCATACTATCTTACCAACACATTTTTCACATCTTGCAAAGTCCTCTGAGTTGGCCCATTGTACGTCACCTGAAGTGTATCACTGATTTCAAGTAATTTATCTTGAAAATTTTACGTCATACCAGCCTACACATATTAAATAACTAGAGTGTTATTGGCCTATCAAGTTTCCAAAATAATGTGTGCCTTCGACCTCCCAACAAAAACATCTCAAGTGGCAATGAAACTTAACATACATATTATCAACATGTTTAGCATTCATACCAAATAACTGCACATAAGGTTCCACTCTTCTCTTCCAGAATTGAATCTGTGAGGGGATCCCTTGATTCAACTAGGAGCTTCATTTTAGAGAAACCCCTATTTGTCAACTTACCCTGTTATGAAGGTTTGCATTTGTCACTGGGAACAAACAAACATTGAACGCCTCGGCAACAAATTTAAATGTACACTGTGTAAAAGAACACTTATTTTACTGTAAGCATTTTGATGAATATTTCAATAAAACACACACTATGAAAAAGAACAGTTCTTTCAATGAATGTCCATATCTGCAGATTGTCTTTGTCACCACGAATATACTCATGTGAGCCTTGTAAAATGTACATAAATAAATCCCCTTTCATCTTCAATATACCTAACACAAAAATTCACAATATCTATTCTATGTATAGCTTCTTCATTCGATTTGATCGGTATAGTCACAAACTTTATATATCAATCAATATAATTTTATTATATAGAAAAAAAAATACAACTTATATATGTACAATTTTCCATTTAACAAAAAGGATACAAGGAATGGCTAGGATGAGCGATAAAATTATATGGCATCACAGACTTTGGATTATGGTTATTCCTGCATAATTATGTTCGTTCTGAGGCTATTCACACAAATATACAACCTTACATTGAAAGGATACGATTAAGGGTAGAGAGGTGTTTCATGGGAAGGGATATATGCCACGAAAATGGTATGTTTCCTTGCTGACCCAACACAACGATATGCATAGACAATTACCCAGGATAAATAAACCATTGCACTGGATAAATAAAAGCACTTTGATAGGAACCCGAGAGTTTATAAAATCACCAGAGGCAATAGGGATATCACCCAATAGGATGGAGCATGGAAAGCCAAGTAAAGTGTCAAACTGCGCATTCCAAGGAATTCTGACAATCTTGGCAAAGACAACTAGCAAAACACTAAAAAAATCCTATCTCTTTGTATATATATTTTGTCATTATATATATAATGGTTGCTAGACGTCAATATCTAAATAAATTTTCTATTTAGTTGTATTTTGAAATTAATAACGGTTGTGGTGTTCATCACAATATCTGATTCTTTCCCTGGATTCAAAATTATCAGTGTGTTTTCAATGTGATCTTCACCCTCCTAACTAGCAATCAAACACATGCAAACTATTTTTAACGAATATCATGTATTGTGTCAACAGTACAAAAAACAATTTTTTGAACATCTCAACTATCAAACAAAATGTACCTTTTGGCAGTTGGAAAGCACTCTGAAGCCATTAAATATTTCAAACAACAGTATCACTTAAATACAAATAATTAGCCATGTTTCAAGAGAAATGCAAAAAAAAAATTGTCTCATTATATATATGTCTCATTATGATTTTGAGCACGGCGACCTACCAAAAACAATCGAGAATACAACATTATCCCTCTGTGTACACCTTCACATTGACCCCAAAATAGGAAGATATTAGTGCAACAAAATTTTTGGTGTTTCAAGAGGCCATTCTCACTCATTGCTGTCTGTGTGCTGCTTCTCACCATCAACATTGTCATTTTGTCCAACTTCCTCTATTCCTTCAAAACTTTGATCCTTATCTGGTACACATGGCTCAAGGCCCAAGATAAAGCCGTGGTGTCTATGTTTCAATAGGAATAAAATAGATCCAAAAAATCTTGTTCAATTCCTGGATAATCGCGACACTCAACCCTTGATCATGCCTCTAGACCTCAATCCGAGCAATTTCATCATCCAAGAACATTTCAGATTGCATGTAAGACTTAAGAACATGTCTAAAACTTGGATCAACATTGACCATCTCTCGAGGCACTATTCCTCCTACCGGGGCTTTGCCCTTATACAGGTCGTAACCCCTTATAGCGAAATCCAATGTATCCCCTGGAATATAAACTTCACAAATTCCAGAGCTATCTCTCAAAATGGGCCAATTCTCTGAAGGAGATCCATACAATTTGACAAACATATAGATATCAACTAGGATGAAAATATGAAACGGGGATCGCAATAAGAACATTTTACCCTATCATAGTTGCGATGGAAGAATCCACGTACATACAGTCAGTTTTAAACCACTTTGACAACATAATTGGTAGAATCTATCCCTCCTTTGGCTTCTCCCATTCCTATACATGGATACATATGCGATAGTTTCAAGGAAGCAATGTCATACAAAGTAAGACAGTCAAGTACAATTTCTATTTCACTTTAATAAGAGACAAAAAAAACATCCTTTGAGATACAGTGGTTTGCATTAAATAACAATAAAATTCAAGCTATCAAGATAACAATTACAAAAAATGCATATCTATAAACCAAAATTGCTTTGCTAAGATAAATTTTGTTTTGCCATTCTTATTCAAGAGAACAAATCATATGACAGGGCCATCCCCCATATTGTCTGGGATAATGTCTGAATAACATTATTGACTATAAGGGTGGCCTTCTTTTCATCCCTCCATGTCATTACACCCTTGTTTACCATAAACATCAAGCATGGTGGTCACTAGATCTCATAGTGATAGAAATTATACCTTTGAATCCCAACATTATTAGAGCTATGAGTGTTTGTGCAGTCTTTGTTGTATACCGAGGGATTGCACATTTTACTTGTGTCCAACCACACATGACAGACTTGCCATTTTTGCTCCAATTATGTTTGCTTTACTCAATGCCTATTCTTTAACATATTTTCTTCCGCCCATGAGTTTTATCCAGGAATAACAATATAATGTGCAATGCCCAATTTTATGATAGTATCACATTATTGCATTTACATGCATGCCATGCGAAAGGATGGCCTCATTGGCTCCAATGGTTCAACCGTGAGGAGAACTATAAACCATGGAACATTATTCATCAAAGAACACCTGTGATCACAATTGTTTTCACCTGTGCTTGGGGTATGACCATGAAGAAAATTTGTGAAATGTTATGACAGCCTCCCAAGTGTGGGACACACACGTTTCATGGTTAATTTGCAAACAAGGCTGCCTTCCTTCGAACCTAGGTGCACCTAACCTAAAATTTTGATGACGATAATGAAGAACTAGAATGCAAATAATTTGAGAAAGGGGTTCCAACAAATACGAATGTGGTTACTCACTGCTTGTAAATACGCATAATATGAGCAATAAGTCCTAATATGCACAACTCCTACTAAATGTCATAATTCAAAGACATAAATATACTTTACACCTTAATAGGTGTTCCAAGCAAAGACAACTTTCACATTACAACAACTAACAAGAAGGTTTCACACAACATATGAGATAAAGCAAGAATGGGGGATCCAAACAAAGCAAATAACATGCACACATTTCTGACTGGAAACATTATAGCGACAAAATATACATTAATATATTACAAATCTTAAATTTACAGTCAGATAGAAAAATATGTCAGCAAAAAATAAGGGAGAAAAAACCTCGTGAAATATATACAAAGCTGCCTTATATAGAATTCAGGTGTTGCTCAGATCAGACAAGTATCAGGATATCTTCCCAGTACATGTATTTCACTCCTAAACCCTAGATAAATGAAATTTAATCGGAGACACCTGCAACCAAGACCTTTTGTAGATACATTTGTCTCGCCCAAGTAGGGATGCAGGCAACATTATTTTCAACCATCTCAAATTTGGTCACACAGACAAGGACCTAACTCTTCTAGACCTAGGGTCATTAAATTATGTTTCACTTGATGTAGAAATCAAATAGTATTATCTACTGTGCAACAAAAATATGCAATATTTTGACGAAGATTTGGGTATTTCACAAAGGAATATTTTCTATGCCCACAGAGAAACAATACTAGCCCAGTGTGGATTCTTTATAATAACTACATCTCTTTACAAATCTGGATTACCTATTGTGGGAGAAAATGTTTGCGCACTACGAACTAAAAATCGAATCCTGTTATGCTCATAAAATTCTTTATTTAGTTTTTTCAGATCTTCAGTACATGCATTATTCTGATTGGTGGTGTGATTATGGAATCTTTGAGTTTATTGCGTAGACCCCATCACTATTCATGATATATCTTATTTGTTTTCTCTATTTTCTAGGTAAACGCTTTGGCAAGGCACCTCATTGCTTAGCCCTCATTTTTAACTGTAGCACGGATAATTTTGAGCTAGTATTGTTTGGGTTTAAAATGATTTCTTATGCATCTTTCATTCATTTGGGTTTACACATCCGCTGCTGCGAAAGTAATCTGACATACTAGTTTGACACCCATAACATGTGCTACCATAGTGGTGGTACTCCCATGCATGTGATCCTGTAGACGTGTGTGAAAATGAAAACAATAGAGGACAACGATGTCACCTCATAGATGAGGCAAAAAGGTTTGACATGTCCAAATTGTTGTTTGAAATCCTTTTGTTATGTTGCATTTGATAATCTATTCATGCTCAATGGTAGGGAGTATGATGTAGCTATAAGAATACTGCAGATGTGGGGGCAGATGAAAATACTAAAATCAAAATAGTAGCCTCTTCATACATGGTAAAAGGGTTTAAATGGATTTATCATGATTCTTGAGGTTATCTATTCCTGCCGATTGAGAGAATGATGTTGCTATAATAAGAATTTGTGTACTTGTTTGTGCACCTCTAAAAATATTAATCCAGGAGATGTTTCCGAATATTCACCTCTTCTTCATTGTTTAGTCATGTTTAAGTTGCCAATATGTAAAGTAATGAGGAGTAGCCATAGAGGGTATGTACTAGGACTGCACTACAGAGGTTCAAGGTAGATATCCTCCCTCAAGTGGAACAAAGTAGAGTAACCCTACCCTTTAGTCTTCCAGAAAGATAGTGGTTCTGAGTGGATATTAGGGGTGGATTAGATTAGTCCCACCTTGTCATAAGGTGGCAAGGTTTTTTGGTGGATGCATACTCAAGGTCCCTATCTTAGTGAAGTGGATTAGTTGAGCTAATGTTGGGTATGACTCCAAGGGAGTCTTCCATCACCTGGAAGCTAGGGAAGCAGATTACATAGTCCATGCAAGAGAGAAAATTGAGTCAATATATGAGGTGAGTCGAAGAGGGTGACCATGTCCAATTGTGGTGCATGAATGAAATAGGTACATGGTTAATAGGAAAAGTTCTTTGAGAGTACAACTGAGTTGGAAAAGAGTTTAGTGACCAAGAGATTGAGTCAGATCATGGAACTAGGGCTTGGAGCTCAGGTAGGTGTGCATTATAAAAGGAATGCATGAAGATTTGAATTTTATGTGGCCTTTGAGTTTGTCAAAATGAAAATGATACAAGAGGAAAAGGGTTCACCAACAATTCCATCTAGACAAGAACCAATGGTCAAGGTAGTGGGAGCTCAAAGGGTGGATTCAATGCTAGCTCATGGATTCTATTTTTCCCATGATAAGATTGGTAGTTGAGGGTTTGCAGACCAAGGGAGCACAACATGGGGTGTCAGTGTTTGGGTAGCACTGAGCATGCTTAGGGAGTGTGCATAAATAGAAGAGGACATAGGGAGATCCAAATAATTCAAGGAGTGATGAGGATACTCAAGGATTGTGCATAGTTGAATAGTGTACTTAGGGAGTTCCAAGACACTTAGGGAGTGTGTAAGGATGACCAAGAGAACTTGAACAATTGAGATCAAGGAGGCCAATATTAGTAATATGGGTCTTATGAGGGACACCAATGAAAAATGTATAAGGACTCCAAATAATGAGTTTATAGTGAGTGCAAGATGGGGTTCAATAAGGTTTGACATGAGTAGATCCAAGGGCTTGAGGAGAGTACTAGGAACACTAAAGGAATTCAGATCGATGAAGAGGATGAACACACACTTCTATCTTGTAGGGGTGCATTTTTGTCCAATTAGTTGTTGGAAACTTGAGAATTGGGAAGGCATAGTCTGGGAGAAATAAAAGACTTATCTGCTATGAGAAACACAAGTAAGGCTTTCTAGTTCCACATGAGGTTGGGTATTTTGAAACTTATTCTTAGAAAGGATGGAATTAAGAGCTACGACCCTCTTAATAGCCACTTGTAAAGACACCCCTCTTCTTTTTTATTTTTTGGCAATGCGTTAACAATAGAAGAAGAAGTGTTTTTTGGATGATATCAGTTTTTGTTATTGATCATGATGTTGATATTCATGTTTTGTCACTGATGTCAACATATATTTCTATGGAGAAGACAGACTGGCTACTTGATTGGAAGAAGTGTACGGACACTGTACGAATGATTTAGAATGATTGAAGTTGGACTTTAGTAGAAGGAAGTGTTTTGATCTTATTTCTAAGGTAACTTGACTTAATGTTACATATTGTGGATGTTACAATTGATTTGGTGAAGACTGGTTTTCTGGACTATAACTGTGATTCTGGACAGAGCAGGTCTCTATGTTTCTGGTATATCTTTCTGATGAAGATATTTCAGATGATGCGAGCTTACTGGTGGACAACCGACATATGTTACAATAATGGGTTGAGTTTGATTGTTGTTTTATTACTGGTGATGTCAGCTGTGGTGTGTATTCTGGAAAAGACCTATTTATTGGCTGACTTCAGACATGTAGCATGTGGAATTAATTATGAGTGTGGATTAAAAATCTGGAAGTATATGTGATGGATTGTAATTGATGTTTACTTGTTATAGGTACCATGTGTATCTTAGAAAGGGGTTATATAATTATTTTTATGATGGAAAGCCTTAATTGGCCGACCTAGTTAATTATGTATTGGGAAAGCTTAACTAGCTGACCTAATGAATTATTGTAAGAGGGTATATATGAATGATATTTTATCATGGAGAATGTGTGACAGAGAATAAAGGATAGATAATTGTGGAAGCTATGAATCTTGTTGACTGCTAGATATAGAGCAGAGTTGATGATTTTTATACTTCATTGGAACTAACCAAGCAAAGACAGTTGCTATCAGATAGTTCACTAGATTGTGTATTTGATTTACACACTTGATTCATATTGTAAATCCTTGAGGGTGGCTTTAACCTTCTTTAGGAAGTGAGCCTTGGTAGTGAGCCTACTATTTTCTTTGACTCCTAACAAGGTCTGTCTCCTAACAGGGATTGAGTACTGTAATATTGTAACAAGCTCCTAACAGGGCTAATATCTTTTAATAGGGATACTATACTCTCAGTACATTATTTGTGGGTGCTAATTCCCACCAGGGTTTTACCTTTAATAGGGTTTCCTCAATAAAAAAATATTGTGTTATGGTGTTGGCATTTACTGTGTTATCATTTACTTTTGTTGATATGGTTTATAAAGCTTAAAGTTTAATAATCTATACGACAACTGATTCAACCCCCCCTCCTAGTTGTCTTGTGTACTGTTAATCCTAACAATTGGTATCAGAGCTACTGGTCCTTAGAGAGAAAGTTTAATAGCTTGAGGTGATCTTGAAGATGACTTACTATAGGAAGGATAGTCCGAAGTTTGATCCTGAAAACTTTGACAGTTGGAAGAACAAGATGAGAACACATTTGCTATGTCTGAGAATTGATTACTAGATGATCACAAAGAAAAATGAAAAGATAGCTACTGAGGATGAGTTAGAAAAGGATTCTGAAGATTAGAAGAAGTTATTTTCATGCAATATGGCTGCAAGGGAATCTTTGATCAACACTCTTTCAAAAGGAGAATTCACTGAAGTAAAAGAATTGGAATCTGCACATGAGATCTAGACAAGACTGGAATCATTATATGTTGGAGACAAGTTTAAAAAGAAAGCAAAGTTACAGAATTGGAAAACAAAGATGGTATCATTGAAGATAAAAGAAGATGAGAACATTAGGGCATATGCACAAAGAATTACTGAAGTGGTTACTGGCATTAGAAACTTTGGAGGAACTTACAGTGAGGAAGAAGTGATTGCAAAGATACTCAGATATTTGACACCTGTATACAGAACCAAAGTACAAGCTATAGAGGAAATTATACCTTTGACACCGAACTTCACCAGAGAAATGTTGATTGGAAAGCTAACTACATTTGAGGCCACATAATTGGGAGACACTTTACCTAAAGTTGAGTCAACATTCAAGGCAACCATGCACAAGAACAAAAAGACCTTATCTGGAATTGCAAGCACCAACAATGGTGACATAAGAGAATAACTTGGAGCTTATGATGATGAATGGGAACAGATACAAGAGGAAGAAAGAAAGCTAGATAAAGTTGTGGCACTGATTGCTAGAAGAGAAAAGAGAGGTAAGGGTAAATTTGAAGGAAAATTACCTTTGAAATGTTTTTCATGTAACAAGATTGGTCATTTTGCATCTAGATGTCCTACAAGAGTTCCAAAGCACAAACCTAATTTTTTCAAGTCTAAATATTCAAAAGACAAGGAATGTTATTATGCTACTGAGGGTATATCAAATGATGATTTTGGTGACTATGATGAAATTGGATTTATTTCTATTAAGGATGATGTACCTATGCATGAGGAAAAAGATTTAGTATCTTGAGTTGAAAAGAAATCTGAATGGGTTATAGACATTGGTTGTTCACATCATATGACTGGAGATAAAAACAAGTTTGTGAGTCTGAAAAGACATGATGGAGGTGTTTTTAGATTTGGTGACAATACTCCTAAGCTTATTATTGGAGTTGGATCTATCTGTTTCGATGGAAATACTAACACTAACAATGTATTACTTGTTGATGGACTTAAGCATAATTTTTTGAGTGTTGGACAACTAGTGGACACGGGTTATCAATTGAACTTCATCAATGGGAAATTTTCTATCAAAAGTAAAATAGGAGACCTGATTGCATCTAGTACTGAATCCAGAGGTAATGTATTTTAATTGAACACATCTGAAGCTTCTTGTTTTTATTGTGAAGTTTGATGATAGTCGGTTATGGAACAGAAGATTTTGTCATGTTAACTTTGATAACATTGTGAAGGCAAGTGCAACTAATGCAGTAAGAGATCTACCTAAGATTGTAAAGCCATCTAACACTATGTATAGAGAATGTGTTATGGGGAAGCATACTAGAAGAACCTTCAAAAGAAAAGCTTATTCAGCTAAAGCCAAGTTGGATCTGGTACATAAAGATCTGTGTGGTCCTACACAAACAAGATCATACTATGGTGAAAGGTACTTTATACTATTTGTTGATGACTTTTCTAGAATGATGTGGGTTACATACTTAAGAGAGAAATATGAAGAAATTGACAAATTCAAGTTATTCAAAGCAAAAGTTGAGAATGAATTTGGTTTAAAGTTGAAGTGTTTGAGATCAGACAAAGGAGGAGAGTTTACATCAGAACTTTTTAATGCATATTGTGAAGAAAATGGACTACAAAGACATACTTCAGCCCCTAGAACTCCACAACAGAATGGGATAGCAGAGCAAAGAAACATAACTATATTAGATGCTACAAGGACTATGTTGCTGGAAGGAAATGTGTCACATGTTCACTGGAGAGAAGCAGTTGGGACTGCTTTGTACACACTAAATAGAATTCAGATCAGAGAAGGTACAAATAAAACTCATGAATTATGGTTTAATCATACACCTACTGTGAAATATTTCAAAATATTTGGAAGTAAATGCTATATCAAGAGAGATGATGAGATAGGAAATTTTGATGCTAGAAGTGATAAAGGAATTGTTGGAGATTTTCTTCTATGCAAATAATTGATTGTATGTTTGTCATTGATGACAACATATAATATACAATAGTGTTCTATATGCAATTATCAATATAGATGTTCTGGAGCTATGCGTGTTCATTTACATGGTGTATACATGTTCTAGATGCTATGTGCATTATCACTGAGTTAGATATGAAGTTTCAGTTGAGTTATGCTAATCAGTTATGACAGTTACAGAGACTAAAGACTATATGTGAAGAACCGACGTAATTAAATTATTTCTTGAGTTACACCTATCTTTGGGATATGTGTGTTTGTATTCATGTTTAGTCATGAGTTAAAGATAATTATCTAAAGGTGCAAAACATGTTCTATCAGAATCATGAAGTTGGAGTTAATTTGGTGGAGCCGACTTTGTGAAGTGTCGCATCTATTCAGTCTAAGTTGTGTGTTTCTAATCAGGTTGCATGGTTGATGTGGCCAACTAAAGAAGTATTTAAGGGACTCCTAGAGCCGACAAAGATCACATCCTTTAAAGAAGATACTTATAGTAGTTCATTTGATGAGCACCATGTGTGAATGAGAAGAATAAAGACATAAAAAGTATAGAACAAAATGTCCATTGTTTTGGGATAGTAGAGACATTTCATTCATCAAGTAAAGATCTATGTGAAGAAGAAGTAGAAGTATACAATACACTGGAACTGATCAAGACAATAGGTCTACTCAAATAGTTCATCTATCAGATATATTGTATATCTGTTCTACTAAAGGTTGCCACTTTCATCATTTTAGCAATGAACTTTTGGACAGTGAGTCCTCACCCCTAACAGGGTTACTTGTAAAAGACTCCTAACAGGGTCTGACCTTTAACCAGGTCTCTGTACTTATTGCATTGTAAAGAACAACTCCTAACAGGGTTGCAAGATCTCTTAACAGGGATAATTATACTCAATTATAGTTCTTTGTGGGTGCTAATTCCCACTGGGGTTTTTACCTATTTGGTTTCCCCATAACCAAAATTGTTGTGTTCTCTATTGTGTTATCTGAATGTGCATTTGCTTTATGTTAATTGATATCTAAGTAAAGAAAAGAATTAAAGTAGCTGATAATTGATTCACCCCCCTCTCAGTTATCCTTTGGGACTATCCCAACAATTGGTATCAGAGCCAAGTGCCTTGGAGAGAAAGCCTAACAACTTAAGGTAGATCAGATGGCATACTTCAGGAAAGAGAGTCCTAAGTTCGATGGAGAAAACTATCTTGAATGGAAGAAAAAAATGATAAAACATCTTCAATGCATTGGATTTGAGATCTATGAGATTTCCACTCAAGCAATTGAAGTTCCCACCTTGAAAGACCTTGCAGAAGAAGACTCTACAATCAAACAAAAGGAAGTGTTCACTCAAAATGCAATCACTAAAGAAGCCCTAATCAATGCCCTATCCGACAGTGAATTTTTTGAGATCAAGAAGGAAGATAAAGCATACTCTATTTGGAAATACTTAGAAGATATGTTTGAAGGAGACATCCAAGAAAAGAATGCGTGCAGAAAGACTTGGAAGAAAAGGTAAAACAACTTAGAGATTCTACCTGAAGAAAACATTAGAGCCTACAATCAGAGAATTAATGAAGTAGTTTTAGGTATCAAGAACAATGGTGGAGAAATTTTAGAGGATGATATAATGGAAAAACTAATGAACACACTAACAAAAGACTATGTGAGCAAGATCAATATCTTAGATGAGACTATGCAATTTTCAAAAGACTTCAAGAGAGAGACTTTGATCAGAAAAATATTTGCATTTGAGATATCAAGATTGAAGACAGAACCCAAAAGTGAGACAACT
>MU227783.1:1317000-1352447 GCA_018584345.1 Thuja plicata | reverse complement strand
AATTTTCAAAAGACTTCAAGAGAGAGACTTTGATCAGAAAAATATTTGCATTTGAGATATCAAGATTGAAGACAGAACCCAAAAGTGAGACAACTTTCAAAGCCTCAGTCCACAACAAGAAATCCATAAGCAACTCTAGTAATAATGAAGAAGCTGATACAGAACTAGAAGAAATCATTTCTATGATTTCCAAGAAAGAAAGGAAAGGTAAAGAGAAATATGAAGGTTACCATTCAAATGTTTTTCATGCAACAAGATTGGTCACTTTGCATCCAAGTGTCCTACAAGAGTCAAGAAGTTTAGATTAGATTACAAACCCAAGTACACTAAGGAATGTTATCATGCTGAAGATAGTGTAACTAATGATGACTCAGGAGAAGATGAAATTGGTTTCATTTCCATTAAAGACATTGAGAAGATGCTTGAAGAAATGGACAAAGAAGATGAAGAAAAAGAACAACAGTTAGCATTAGTTTCAAAAGCTGACATCAGAACTGACTGGATCATTGACAACGGATGTTCACACCACATGACAGGAGACAAAGATAGATTTGTAAATTTGGACAAGTACAAAGGTGGCATGGTTATATTTGGAGATAACACTCCCAAACCTATCATAGGCAGAGGTTCTATCACCTTAGATGGAAAGAATAAGACAGATGATGTTCTTTATGTTGATGGCTCACACCATAACCTACTAAGTGTTGGACAATTGCTTGACAAAGGATATCAGTTGGAATTCAAAAACAACTAGTGCATCATTAACAACAAATAAGGAGACATGATTGCATCAGGCTCAAAGACCAAAGGTAATGTCTTCCAGCTCAATTCAGAAGTAAGTTGTTTTGTTGCTAAAGTAGATGACAGTTGGCTATGGCACAAGAGACTTTGTCATATCAATTTTGACAACATAGTCAAGATAAGTAATGTAAAGGCAGTAAGAGAACTTCCAAGTATTACAAGACCAATTGAAACCATGTGTAGGGAATGCATGATGGGGAAGCATGTGAGGACCTCATTCAGGAGAAAACAAGACTCTACAGAAAACAAATTAGATCTGATACATACAGACCTATGTGGACCTACTCAAACAAGATCTTACTACAGAGAAAGGTATTTCATTTTTTTTGTTGATGATTTCTCAAGGATGATGTGGGTTGCATTCTTAAAAGAAAAATATGAAGCTTTTGAGAAGTTCAAAGTGTTCAAAGCTAAGGTTGAGAATGAATGTAGACTAAAGATAAAATGTCTGAGATTTGATAGAGGAGGAGAATTCACCTCTGACCAGTTTTATGATTACTGTGAAGAAAATGGAATCAAGAGACAGTTAAGTGCACTAAGAACCCCTCAGCAGAATGAGATTTTAGAAAGAAGGAACAAAATAATACTTGACACAACCTTCACTATCATGATTGAAGGAAAGGTTGCTCATACCTATTGGAGAGATGTGGTCAATACAACAGTCTATACTATTAATAGAATACAATTAAGGCCAAGCATATACAAGACACCCTATGAACTTTGGTTTGGTAATGTACCTACTGTAAAATACTTCAGAATCTTTGGAAGCAAGTGCTACATCAAGAGAGATGATAGCATTGGCAAGTTTGATGCTAGAATCGACGAAGGTATTTTGCTTGGTTACTCTACTAAAAGAAAAGCCTATAGATGTTTTAATCTAAGATTAAAGAAGATCATTGAAAGTACTCATGTGAAGATTGATGAAAAGTTTATGATTCAAGAAAGATATTATGACTATGCTCCCATGATTGAAGATGAGCCCAGACCCATCAATAAGGACACAATTATTGAAGAAATGTTTGACTGTATTGATGTTTCATGTAACAATCCTGAAGCAAGTGAAGAAGAATCATAGATTACAGATGAAAGTATCACTCCTAAGAACTCAAAATACACATCCAAATACCACTCTAAGGAAGATATCATTGGAGATCAGAGCACAAAAGTCTTGACAAGATCTAGAGCAAAAGGTTCAACCGCTGATGAAGAGGTATACTTACTTTCACAGATTGAACCCTTAAGTGTTGAAAATGCATGCAAAGATTTAGATTGGCAAAGTGCTATGCAAGAAGAATTAGATCAAATAATCAAGAATGAAACATGGAAACTAGTCCCTAGACCTCATGACAAGAATGTGATTGGAACAAAGTGGATATTCAGGAATAAAATGAATGAAGAAGGCATAGTGGCAAGGAACAAAGCAAGATTAGTATGTAAAGGATATGCGCAGAGAGAAGGAATAGAATACACTGATACATTTGCCCCTATGAGTAGACTAGAAGCTATCAAGTTGTTTTTGGCATATGCAACATTCAATAACTTTAAAGTATATCAAATGGATGTCAAGTCAGCTTTTTTGAACGATGAATTGAAGGAAGAAGTCTACATAGAGTAGCCTAAAGGATTCAAACTTTCAGACAAACCAGACATGGTATGTAGATTAAAGAAAGCACTTTATGGAATTAAAT
This sequence comes from Thuja plicata, assembly GCA_018584345.1. NCBI lineage: Eukaryota > Viridiplantae > Streptophyta > Pinopsida > Cupressales > Cupressaceae > Thuja > Thuja plicata. The sequence goes on along the minus strand of MU227783.1, from coordinate 1,349,958 downwards.
AGGCCCCAAGAGCTTGGTATGAGAGACTTGATGGTTACTTAACAAAGATATGATTCATAAAAGGAGCAGAAGATTGTAATTTATTCATAAGAGAGACAGATGAAGGATTACTACTCGTTGCTATTTTTGTCGATGAAATTATCTTTGGAGGTAATGAAAAACTTAGTGCAGAATTCGCCAAAGAAATGAAAAGTGAGTTTGAAATGAGCATGATTGGACCTATCAAATATTTTCTTGTATTGAATGTAAAAAAAATAGACAAAGGCATATTCATAAATCAGTCTAAGTATGTGAAGGAGATATGGAAGACCTTAAAGATGGAAGATTGAAAACCAGTAAGCACCCCCATGATAACAGGAAGCAAGCTTTCTAAAGATGATGATTCCACAGTAGTTGACAAGACCCTATACAAGTCTATGATTGGAAAACTCATATATCTTACTCAATCTAGACCTGATATTTCTAATGCAGTTGGCATTGTTGGAAGATTTGCACCTGAACCCAAGCAAAATCACCTAATGGCAATAAAAAGAATATTCAGATACTTAAAAGGGACTATTGACTATGGCTTATGGTATCCTAACTTAGAGAATATACAACTTCATGTGTATACAGATGCAGATTGGGCAGGTTGTGTTGATGACAGAAAGAGTACATTAGGAGGAGCAGTATTTCTTGGAGACATATTGGTCACTTGGACAAGTAAAAAGCAGAATTGTATGTCTTAGTCAACAACAGAAGCTGAATATGTTGCAGCAGCATTGAATTGTTCAATAATGGTTTGGATCAAATAGATGATTAAAGACTTTGGTATTCATATTGATTATCCTATTGTTATTCACTGTGACAACACTAGTACTATCAATATGTCAAAGGACCTTGTGATGCATGCCAAGACAAAACACATTGAGATCAAATACCATTTTCTAAGAGAAAAAGTTGCAGACAGAGAAGTAAAGTTGGATTATGTGAGCACTAAAGAACAATTAGTAGATATTTTTACAAATCCATTATCAAAAGCTAATTTTGAGTATCTCAGGGAGAAGTTGGGAGTAATTCCCTTTCCTGAGTTTGATTAGAATTTGTAGCAAGAACATCAGTCCTTGGTGACTAATGAATGGTTGACTACTCTACTTCTGGAGTAGTACTTGTGCTTAATGGTGTCTAACACCCTTTGTCAATGATGTCAAAGGGGGAGTATTAGTAAGGGGGAGCATATACTCTGGGGGAGTATACAGAGTAGCAGCAGTGAAGAGAAACTTTTGATGAGGATATTGAGAAGATTGTAAAAAGAAGGAAGACACTTTGAGTTGATAACATCATATGTTGCCATCAATGTCAAAGGGGGAGATTGTTGGATATTTGCTTCTATGCAAATAATTGATTGTATGTTTGTCATTGATGACAACATATAATATACAACAGTGTTCTATATGCAATTATTAGTATAGATGTTTTGGAGCTATACAAGTTCATTTCCATGGTGTATACATGTTCTAGATGCTATGTGCATTCACTCTGAGTCAGATATGAAGTTTTAGTTGAGTTATGCTAATCAGTTATGATAGTTATAGAGACTGAAGACAATCTGTGAAGAGCCGATGTAATTACATTATTTCTTGAATTGTGCCTATCTTTGGGATAGGCATTTTTGTATTCATGTTTAGTTATGAGTTAAAGATAATTATCTAAAGGCGCCAAACATGTTATATCAGAATCGTGAAGTTGGAGTTAATTTGGTGGAGCCGACTTTGTGAAGCATCACGTCTATTTAGTCTGAGTTGCGTGTTTCTAATCAGGTTGCGTGGTTGATGTGGCCAACTAAAGAAGTATTTAAGGGAATCCTAGAGTGAAAAAAGATCACATCCTTTGGAGAAGATACTTATAATAGTTCATTTGATGAACGCGAAGTGTGAATGAGAAGAATAAAGATAGAAAAAGTACAGAACAAAATGTCCATTGTTTTGGGACAGTAGAGACATTTCATTCATCAAGAAAAGATCTATGTGAAGAAGAAGTGGAAGTATACAATACACTAGAACTGATCAAGACAACAGGTCTACTCAAACAGTTCATCTATCAGATATAGTGTATATGTATTCTACTGAAGGTTGCAACTTTCATCATTTTAGCAGTGAGCTTTTGGACAACAAGTCCTCACCCCTAACAGGGTTACTTGTAAAAGAATCCTAACAGGGTCTGACCTTTAACTAGGTCTCTGTACTTATTGCATTGTAAATAACAATTCCTAACAGGGTTGCAAGACCTCTTAACAGGGATAATTATACTCAAGTACAGTTCTTTGTGGGTGCTAATTCCCACCAGAGTTTTTACCTATTTGGTTTCCCCGTAACCAAAATGGTTGTGTTCTCTATTGTGTTTCTAAATGTGTATTTTCTTTATGTTAATTGATATCTAAGTAAAGAAAAGAATTAAATTAGCTGATAACTGATTCACCCCCCCTCTCAGTTATCCTTTGGGAATATTCCAACAGGAATCTTTCTTGGTTATTCCATTAAGTATAAAGCTTATAAATGTTTTAATCTGAGATTGAGGAAATTGATTTAAAGCACCAATGTGAGGATAGATGAAATGTTTCAGATTCAGGAAAGGATATATGATTGTGGTCAGATTACAAAAACAAAATAGGTTACTGCTGAACCTAAAGAATCTTTGATGATTGATGATGAGATTGAAGATGAACAAAATGAAGCCACTGAGACATTTAAGACACCAAGGTATGTTAAGAAGAACCATCCCGAAGATCAAATTATTGGTGATGCAAGCAAAGGCATGATGACTAAATCTAGAGTTAGAGATGAGATCTGTTTGATTTCTCAAGTTGAGACAAAGACTACTGATGAAGCATGTAGAGATGAATCTTGGACTAAAGCCATGGAAGAAGAACTAGAATAGATAAAGAAGAAAAATACTTTGGAATTGGTTCCAACACCTAAGAAAAAAAATGTGATTGGCACTAAATGGGTTTTCAGAAACAAGATGGATCAGGAAGGAACAATGGTAAGAAAAAAGGCTAGACTAGTATGTAAAGGCTACTCACAATAAGAAGGAATAGACTATGAAGAAACATTTTCTCTTGTTGCTAGATTGGAAGTTGTGAGATTATTCCTTGCTTATTCTGCACATAAAGACTTTAAGGTTTATCAGATGGATGTGAAGTCAACATTCTTGAATGGTGATTTAGAAGAAGAAGTTTACATTGAGAAACCTGATGGTTTTCCTTTGACAGATGATGAAAATATGGTTTGCAGATTAAAGAAAGCATTGTATGGATTGAAACAAGCACCAAGGGCATGGTATGCAAGAGTGGACAAATATATAATTTGTCTTGGTTTCAAGAAAGGTAATGCAAATACTAATTTATACGTAAGAACTGAAGAAGATGGAATCTTGATTATAGAAGTTTTTGTTGATGGTATCATTATTGGAGGCAATGATAAGATGAGTAAGAAGTTTGCTAAAGAAATGGAAAATGAATTTGATATTTCAATGATTGGTGAGATGAAATACTTCCTTGGTTTGCAAATTAATCAGAATAAGAATGGCATTTTTATATCTCAGACCAAGTATCTTTAAGAAATGTTGAAAAGTTTGGAATGGAAGATTGTAAACCTGTTAGAACACCTATGGTGACAGGAAACAAATTGACTAATAGTGATGAGACTCAAAGTGTTGTTCAGACTAAGTAAAAATCGATGATTGGAGGTCTACAATATCTTACACACACTACACCAGATATTACCAATGCAGTTGGAATTGTGGCTAGATATCACGAAGATCCTAAAGAAACACATTTTACTGCTGTGAAAAGAATTTTCAGATATTTGAAAGGGACAATATAACATGGATTAAGGTATGAGAAATCTGATGATTTTACATTGCAGGCTTTTACTGATGTTGATTGGGCAAGTAATGTGGATGACATGAAGAGTACAAGTGGTGGTGCATTTTTCCTTGGGAAAAGGTTGGTTTCTTGGTTGAGTAAGAAAAAAAACTGTATTGCTCAATCTACTGCTGAGTTAGAATATGTTTCTGCTACAATAAATTGCAGACAATTCATTTGGATGAAGCAAATGCTGGAAGACATCAAAATAACTTTCAAAGAGCTAGTGGTTATTCATTGTGATAACACTAGCATAGTAAACATGTCAAAGAATCCTGTAATGCATTAAAAAACTAATCATATTTCTTTTAAGTATCATTTCTTAAGGGAGAAGGTGCCAAATAAAGAAATCAGACCGGAGTACATTAGCACAAAGGAACAAATAGCAGACATATTTACCAAACCTTTGCCAAAAGATGCTTATGAATATCTCAAAGGCATGCTTGGGGTGGTGGCCCCTCCCAGTGGTAATTAATTGATGCAAATATGCATCAGTCAAGTGGTTTTTAGAGCTATATCACTATCTGGACTTGATGTATGGATCTACTCCTTAGGGGGAGTGATCGCAAGAGAACACTATGGAGTACATTTGGGTGATCTTGTACCTAATTGTTGAACATGAAGATTTGAAAAAAGTTACACCTTACAAAAGACTATAGATGAGTTATGGCACGCTTTTCCATTGTTGCCAAAGGGGGAAGGAATCTATGTGAAAATCCCTACTATTTTGGGGAGATTTGTGTTGAGGATATTGAGAAGATTGTATTGAGAGAGAGAGTACTTTTGGGTTGATGCATATGGATTTTACCATATGTTGCCATCAATGCAAAAGGGGGAGATTGTTGGATGATAACATTTTTTATTACTGATCATGCTATTGATATTCATGTTTTGTCACTGATGTCAACATATATTTCTGTGGAGAAGACAAACTGGCTACTTGACTAGAAGAAGTGTACGAACACTGTACAGTTGATTCAAAATGATCAAAGTTGGACTTAAGTAGAAGGAATTGTACTGATCTTATTCATAAGGTCGCTTGAATTAATGTTACATATTGTGGATGTTACAGTTGATTTGGTGAAGACTAGTTTTCTGGACTGTAACTGTGATTCTGGACAGAGCAGGTCTCTGTGTTTCTGGTATATCTTTCTGGCAAAGATATTTCAGATGATGTGAGCTTACTGGTGGATAGTTGACATATGTTAGAGTAATGTGTTGAGTTTGATGTTTGTTTTGTTACTAGTGACATCAGCTGTGGTGTGTATTCTGGAAAAGACCTATTTACTGGCCGACTTCAGACATGTAGCATGTGGAATTAATTATGAGCATGGATTATAGATCTAGAAGTATATGTGATGGATTGTAATTGATGTTTACTTGTTATAGGTACCACGTGTATCTTAACAAGGGGTTATATAATTATTTGTATGATGGAAAGCCTTAATTGGCCGACCTAGTTAATTATGTATTGGGAAAGCTTAACTAGCCAACCTAATGAATTATTGTAGGAGGGTATATATGAATGATCTTTTCTTGTGGAGAAGGTGTGGCAGAGAATAAAGCACAAAGAATTGTGGAAGCTATGAAGCTTGTTGACTATAGGATATAGAGCAGAGTTGATGATTGTTATACTTCATTGGAATTGAGCAAGAAAAGACTTTTTCTATCAGACAGTTCACTAGATTATGTATTTGATTTACACACTTGATTTAGATTGTGAATCCTTGAGGGTGAATTTTACCTTCTTTGGGCAGTGAATCTTGGCAGTGATCCTACTATTTTCTTTGACTCCTAACAGGGTTTGTCTCCTAACAAGGACTGTGTACTGTAATATTGTAACAAGCTCCTAACATGGCTAATATATTTTAATAGGGATACTATACTCTCAATACATTATTTGTGGGTATTAATTCCCACTGGGGTTTTACCTTTAACAGGGTTTCCTCGACAACAAATATTGTGTTATAGTGTTGGAATTTACTGTGTTATCATTTACTTTTGCTGATATGGTTTATAAAGTTTAAAGTTTAATAATCTATACGAAAACTAATTCACCCCCCTCTTAGTTGTCTTGTGGACTGTTATTCCTAAAAATGTTAGCATTACTGATGGTAAACATTAAATAGCCTATGGGGCAGTCATCCATGCACTCTGCCTTAAGCGGTGTAGTTCTTTATCTTCGCAAGACTAATGAGCTCCAAATAATTCTCAGCAACCCCATTGATCAAAAGAATATACCATGAACCAACTGTCCACACATTAACATAATATGAACATGTAGTTGATGTTTTTTGTTTTCAAATATTAAATGCATTTAAATGTACACTTTGTAAGTGCACAAACCGAGTATAAACAAGCAAGGAAATAGGTACAAAATGCACCCAAAATAAATTTAGCACAGCCCTTCGAAGATTACAAGCAACAATGCATCATAACTGGGAGATATTATATCAAACACACATATTAACATGTGGGTTGTACATCTATAGAGAATTTCCACAAATGATTGAAGGAAGAGCTATCTCGATATTAACTTGGGACTGCCACTATGTTGGAATATTTTAATGTCTTCTCTTTTACATTCTTTCGTGGAGACATGCCCATACTTGCAACGTAATAACATAACATATAATATTACAATGCTTCAGTCAAACAATGGTAACACCTCATAATGTGTGCAATTCTTGCCGATCCATGCATTACCTATTATCATTCTGCCCACATGAATAGTACATAATACAATTAACTTATATCATAGTGCAAGTTAAAACTAGAAAAAAATTTTACACTAAAAGTTTGTATTATTAATAAACCATGCTTAACACTATCACCAATCAAAATATATACCAGAAAACACCATTCTAATCCATTCATACCTAAAACAGAGGGACTCCCCATAAACAATACTATCAATCCATAGTACGCACAAAAATCACATTGCAGACCATGAAGATTTGGTTATTTTTAGTATTTTTCTTCAAATATTCAAATTGAATATATAAATAAATTCATCTCTATACTTAATTTCAGATTTTTGATTTAATTCTCTTATCAATATATGTTCGAATGAGTGTTTTATGCCGCTTATCTAAATATAATCCTGAGACCACTTATGACATTCCAGACAATGAAGATTTGATTTCTCTTTGACAATATTGATAGGAGTTATGAAGAACTATATCATAACGATTTCCATCTCTATACGTAAATTGACACTTATTATGTAATGCTCTTATGAAACCACTATTTTATGGCAAAGATTAATCATTATAAAATACCCATAACTGGAGGCATTACAATTCCAATACTATTTTCAATAACAACATCACAATTCCTCATAAACAATATAGTTATTTTTCAATGCCAATGGAATAGTGCCTTCTCAACATTCAATACCATATAAATATTTATGTAAACACTCACTGTATCAAAGAAACAAAATTATCCATATAATATTTTGCATATACATTGTCAAAAACTGCCATAAAATTCTACAAAATAGACAATATGCCTAAGCATATATGTCCAAATATTCTAAAAAATTCTCATTAACATCTAACACCAATTTTTTTTGCTGCCAATCCTAATTCCTAGCCCTCTTTCGGCTATCATTCCTTGACTGCTTAAATGTGCATTATGCAGTTGAGTGGTTGAGATTAACAAAATGCCATAACAATGCTGAGACTCCATTTGATGTCCTGTCTAAGTCATCATGCATGTGTTTTGGCACACTCTTCCCCCATTAACCACTTCACAGTGTGCATTATATCACAACCACGATCTGGCTCATTAATAGCTAGCATAATGACTCCAAATAGTTGTCGCCCTATTTCATTAGCTTTGACTGAGGTATAACTCCTACCACATATGCATCACCACTATAAATGTCATATGATTTTATGGCTTCCTCCGATGTATTCCCTGGAAGGAAGGATTTATGAACATAAGTCTCAGAAATTAGACTTATGTCATGACTAGACTGCAACAAGTCCATGCACTGTGGAAAAAAATAGATACTGTCTGCGATGGAAAAATGCATCTCAACTCTCCTTGTATAATGCTTGGCCCAATGACATCAATGATTGCGTCTCAAACAGTCTGGCATGGTGAATTTTGGAACCACTGCATGGATTCATCTCATATTAAATAGTTGTCCCTAGGTTTCTCACCCTCACGGATAGGGATTTTCATGCGGTAATTTATCGCCTTAAACGAGTCCATGCTTCTGCAAGAAGTGAGTTATGCAGAAAATAATAAAAATTACTACTACAAAATCACGAAAAATAATTGAACAAGCCCATGCTTCTGTAGAAGCAATTAATATTTCTGATGCTACAACATTCCCTCATGAAGGTTACAACATAATGCATAACAAATCAACACAAAAAAATTGAACTTCCAGGATATAGCTACTAATTGCACATACATAGTATAAATAGGCAAGGAAACTATTACAAAATGCTTCGAAGACAGATTCAGAACAACCCACAATAGTTTACAACCAGCAATGTATTCTAAACTCGGACCTATAGTTTGGAAAGCACATGTTAACATACGAGTTGTACATCTACAAAGAATTGCCACCAATGATTGAAGGAAGAGCTAACTTGATATTAACTTAGGACTACTACACCTACTCAAAACTATAATTAGAATATATGGCTAACATGGAACTATAATTGGAATGCAAGTAAGATTCTTTTTTCCACTTTATTGCAACATTATTTCCCACATTTTAAATTATCATTTTTAATTATGGATATATGACCAATTATGTCTGGAAAATTATTGACTGATAGAATGTTCAAAGAATCATATAGGAAACAAAACCAATATACAATAGCAATGACACTAGACATAAGTATGAACTAAGATTTCTACAAACTAATTTATGGGTTTTAAGATGAAATAGAAAATAAATCTACAAGCGAGCTCACAGTCCCACATAATGGAAATCAGGCAGCTTTTGGTCAATGCTACATACCTCTATTTTGCAACTCGTCAGTTTCTGCTCTCGGCTCCTCCACAATAGCCTACTATTATGAATCTTTCCAAATAGCCCGTTATTCACACGACAGGACACAACAACATTTAAGAAACCAAAAATTTTCCTATAAATGATGCTCTTGATGTCACAGCTTACGGTCTTTACCTTACCTATTTTCTATCAAATTAAGGGTTTTGACGGTTTGCTACTTTTTCCACTTTGTCACAAAAACCCTATTCTTCCCCACACCAACACCAAACATAAGTTCCAATAACATAATGCAGATGGTTCTAAGGCATAAAACAAAGCTATATTTTCAACATATCCACTATGTTGCGAGTAAAAATCTTTTGCAAACAGTCGTACACAATCTTTTCCCACTACACAGCCAAAACAATGCTTAACGACACACAAATACCAAACACGATTACATGGTGAAAAAGATGATTAAAGGATGAAAAGCACAACCAAGTTAACAAAATTATTGGGATGTTGGGAGTCAAAATTTTTTGCAAACAACTGTGCAAATCTTGCTCCACTTTTCTACAAAAATCCTATTTATTTACGCAACGATACCAAACATAAGCGTCAATATTCATATCCAAGGCTGAAAATACTACAAGGTATTGAACCTACCTCCAATGTTGCGAGTTGAAAACTTCTGCAAATCACCTTCCCTCACTCGATCAGACTGGCTGAAGCTTAAAGCTCCTAGATCTACAAATCTCCCAGATCTACAAATCTCCCACCTCTAAAATAATAGAAGAAATAAGGTGTTACCAGAGCGATAACCAAAGTGCTGCCAGAAAAAACCCCAAATGTCAAATTTTCAAAATGACACCTGGAACTGTGACTTTTAAGATAAATTTAGTTTTTACTTTTATGTGGCATTATCTGGTGACATGTCGTCACTATAGTCATTTGACATGTCGGTTAATAAACTGTGGTTAGTGGGCCTCTTACTCATGGCAGCTTACTCCAGGTGGCTCAGGATGCGACTGTTATAACTCCTGGAGGCCTGATTTTGGACATGGTACTACTAATGATTGGGGCGATGCTCTTTCAGACGATATTGACAAGACTAACAACAATTTTTTACACTTTCTTACCTTTTTTTACATCCAAGTATGAGATACATAGCCATGGACGATTTGTCTGGAGCTTAACTTATGCCAATACAAGGTAAAAAAAATATAGAAAAGATGGGCCCCTTAATATCCATGGAGCTCTATCATTTAGCAATACACTAGCAATTGTACCTTAGTGTGGAATGGGTACACCGCTAAAGATATATTGAAGATCTATTGTGGAAAATATATTAAAAAGAGAGGGGTAGATAGAGAATAGTAGCATTACACTTTGTGAATACTTATAATTCATTTAAGAAATTTTTAGGGTGGCTATTAATAACATCAAGATAATACAATCACCCAACTCCATTCAGATTTTGGGTTTTTTAACACTGTTTAAATGTTGTGCAATTGTGATGTAATTTTTATATTTTAAAATATTTGTTATTAAAAGATAATAAAATTGACTTCACTCCTAACTCTTGGCATGGTTACATTTTAGATAGTTCGGCAGCTCTTTGAGGTTTGATTTATGTCTTAAGGGGATATCTAATCTGAAACTTTATTATGCATATGATGAATCAGATAAGTGATTGGTCTCTATTGGAAATTGCTTCCTTATTAATTTATGCATGATGTTCTTTAATAGGAATAAACTAACATCCACATTATATGTATATGTATACAAATAATTGTGTGTGTGTGTGTGTGTACTCAAGATATATATGCATATATATACACAATATTGTATGTATATATCTATTTATAATAGGGTAGACCTTGATTTAGTGATTATGAATCATTAAAAAGCATAATGCATGTATAAATAAGGAAGCTTCTTTCTCTTTGGTGGAGGTCTCAATAGTATGATTTTAATATGTCAGATTGTTTTAGATTTAGATCATTAAGGTATATCATTTATATATTTGTTAAATAGATAAGGATTACAATGGTTGTATTAAGGGAACAAAGATTAGAAAGGTATATTATTCATCTAACCTACTTAGATAACTTGTAGCAAATACTATGAGTGAAAAATTATTAACTACAACTCAATTTAGGTAAAGTCTTTATGGTTGATAAAGTTCCATGTTATTATTATAATGGAATACGTAGTAGCTTGTTTTGTAGGTTCTAATCTATTTGGAAAGAAAGTTTGATTGTGACAATTGCAGATTCTAGACTTTCAAGGGAAGTGTAAGTTATGAAGTTCTTGGAAGGCAATCATAATTAAGAAAGGATTAGGGTAGGCGATCAGATAACATTATGAAGATAGAATGCTTGATGCTATGACAATGAATACATATTGTAAAGATGAGGAATTCCATTACCCACATTGGATGGTTGTAAAATGGCTTATGTATTTCTCGATATATTGGGAAGTTTGCAAATTTTCTAACTTTGTTTCTTTTTTGGGGGGCAAGATCGGAGGTTTTCTCTGCTCAGCTCTTTCCTACCGGTGCCCCTAGTGAGCTGAACTCTAAATAGGAATTGTATATTAAGAAAAAAAAATTTCTCCAACCTTTCACCTATTAAAAAAAGTTTGACTTCACTCATATTTCTTTATTATAATTATTAAAGATAATAAAAATTAAGATTTTAGTTTTTTTATAAATTTTTATATATAATTTTTTAAATTTTCTATATTCTAAATATCATAATTAGTAAAGATAATAAAAATAAAGATAAGAGATTTTTATAAATTTTTATATATAATTTTTTTTTTTCTATATTCTAAAATTTTTATAAAAATATTGGACAATTGTTATAATTAAGCAATGTATTTTTTAATTATATAAACATTATCTCATTAATAAGATTAAATTGTGTAGATGACTCTTCTTGGAGTTTTGGCGCAGGATAGGGCTCGCGTGCCCTAGCTCACTCTGTGTATGCGCTCCTACTCGTTGATCGAGTCCAGTTCTCTGCGTTTGGGGGTTTTTCAAGTTTGCGAGGGAGTTTTGTAGTCTGCGAAAGGGGTTTGGTATGTGAGTGGCCTATGGAAGACATTTGTTTTCTATGTCGTGTGTTCTCTGTGGGAGACATGCGGCGGTCTAGGACTGTGGGTCTCCAGCCCCGTCTCACTTTCATTTTAGTTTGTGCTTGTCTTTTTGAATCCATGGAGAATCAAGGATTAGCCTCTTCTCAGACTTCTAGGGATTTGGAGATGGTAGAGTCATCTTCTTCATTGCATGCAAGTGTTAAGGATCAGACAGGTAACCCCAATCTGGGGAAGGTGTGTCCTCCTCAAAATGGATGATTCAAGTAAAAAAAGTGAACAGATGTTTGGAGAGGTCTGAGGATTGACCAATTTTGGTTATTCAACGTGAACAAGTGTTGGAGGATGTTTAATAATGGTGCAATCATGCCCTCATTTTAAAAATTTTAGGCCTTCACCTTCCTTTACCTGTACTGGAATCCAAGGCATGTCGGGTTTGGAACCTACAAGGAGATATGGAGATTCTTCTAGAGGCTAATAGCTATTTTCTGGATATTTTTTCAAACATGTCAGATAGGAATAGGGCATTTGAAGGAGGCCCTTATTTGTTCAACTAGGTGGGGCTCTTCATCAAGCCTTGGCACATAGGTTTCAATTGTGCCGAGGAGATACCCTCTCATGTGACTGTGGGTTCAACTACCAAGGCTTCCATTAGAATTCTGGAGGGAAGATATTCTTCGCTTAATCTCATTGTTTCTTGGAAAACCTATCGGGTTGGATACGCAAAATCAAAACCGTAAGGTAATCTCTTTTGCGTGTATTTGTGTAAAAGTTGATTTAAATAAGCCTTTACCCGATTCTATGGAAATTTGCATGGGATCATCTTCATGAATCCAAGAGCTAGATTACGAGACCCTACCATTTAGATACAAAATTTGTCATGAATATGATCATGTACAACATAGATGTCCTAGAAATAAGTCTTATCTTAGCAGCTTCTGCTCCTCACTCTTCTTCTAGGGAGGACAAGGGGAAGGCCCCTATGTCTAATGGACCTGCAGATAAGGATGGATTTACTCTTGTTAAGTCATGTAATAAGGGCAAAGGAAAGAAGACAACCTAGATGGATAGATAGGATGATGGCACTTTTAACAGGTTTGATGTACTTGATGACTTGGTCCAAGAGGAAGGAATGCCAATTGAAATTTATTTTGGGGCTAAGGTTCAGTATGACGTTCAGGATGGGGATAAAAATAAAGAGCATCGACCTTAATATTTAGGAGACCAGCAGGTTGGAAAGATGGTTATGGATTTGCCTTCTCCAGTTCAGGATATCAGAGATCTCAGGGGGTACAGTTGTGTTGGCTTCTATTCCCCTTACTAATAAGGGGAACTCATATACTATGAAGGATAACAAAACTTCTCCTATCTTAGGCCTAAAACAAAAACCCCTTAAAAGGGGGCCTTTAGACAAGCCCTCAAGGAGTGGAAGGAAGACTGATCAAGAGAAGGTCAAGATTATGGCGGATACATTGGTTGAGTCGGGGTCTGTAAAACCCATTGATTCCCATTTCTCCCAACCCCTTAAATGATTTTTTTATCATGGAAGGTAAGGGGTTGAACAACATCCCTAAACAAAAGATTGTTCACAGATTAATTGAATCTCAGTCTCCTGATATAGTGTTTTTTCAGGAAACCAAGCTTTAAATGGATGGTTTTGCTAATTGTGCTCCTCGTATATGGCCCCAGGGCTATTGGAAGGGGGTGGGTGCTCAGGGAAGTTCATGGGGGGTTGCTTGCTTTTGGAACCTGAGAAAGGTTTCCCCCTTGTGGTGGATTTCCAGTCCGTCTTCCATTTATGTAGTTACTTCTAGCTTTGAGACGAGAGAACAGTGTCTTATTCTCTAATATTTATGCTCCAACTAATCTTTTGGGTAAGTCACATCTTTGGGTCCACATCAATTATTTCTGGTCTTTGGATTCATTTCTCCCTTGGAATATGGTTGGTTATTTTAATTTGTCACTTGTTTGGATAAACAATGTGGTGGGTTAGCCAGGTTGGATCCTTCTTCAAATTTGCTTAGAGATAATATTGATTTCTTAATGAATCTCATTGATGTGAAGCCAATTAATGGTACATTTACTTGGAATAATAGGAGGAGTGGTGTTGAAGCTATTTTAGAAAGGCTTGATAGATTTTTGGTCTCCTGCTACTAGGTGAATGTCAGGTGGTCCACTAGTTCATAAATTCTTGACTTAAGGGGCTATGATCATTTGCTTATCAAGGTTTCAGCCACCTCATATAGGGTCACCAAAAATACTTCTATCAAATTTCAACTGATGTGGCTACAAGATCAATCTTTATAGGAGATTATGATGGATTGGTGGTATGAGGGGATTCTTGCACATGGTACGACCATGTATACTTTTGGGAAAAGGCTGCAGCATGTGAAATACAAGCTTAAGAGGTGGACTAAACAATGTTTTGGGAATCTACATGCTCAAAAGATTACTTCTCAATCTAAGTTGGATAATGTCACTCGTCAGATTCGGGACCAAGGGTTGACCTCTGACTGGAATAAAGCCGATTCCTTGGCACTTAAGGATTTAGAAGAGTGGGAGCTGAGTGAGGAAATTTTCTGGAAATAAGAGTCTCGTATTGATTTGCTTCAGGAAGGGGATAGGAACACATATTTTTTTCATAACTCAGTCCAGGCTCAGAGGTGTGGGAATTCTATTTCCTCTCTTGTTTCATCTAAAGGGGCCCAACTCTCTTCTTGTGAAGAAATGCCCAGGGAATCGGTAAGTTATTTTTCAAATATTTTCACCAAGGAGGATCCTGTAGCTATGAATGAGGAGAGGGCCATCTTGGATTGTATTCCCTCTCTGGTCTTTTTTAAGATGAATGGGGCTCTCTCGCATCCCATATTGTTGCCTGAATTCGAGTTGCCTGAATTCGAGAAAGTTGTGTTTAATATGAAAAAAGGTAAGGCTCCTGGCCCAGATGGGTTTCTGATTGAGTTCTTTCAGGAATTTTGGAAGATTATAAAATTTGATCTTCTTGAAGTGGTTCAGGAATCCCATAAGAACAAACAAATGCTTAAGTATTTGAATTCTACCTTTTTGGCTCTCATACCTAAGAAGGAGGGGGCTAATCATTTGGATCAATTCAGGCCTATTGCTTTACGTAACGTTATCTACAAGATCATCACCAAATTGATTGTTGAAAGACTCAAACCTATCTTTAGTACTCTGATCTCTTTGGAGCAAGGTGGTTTTGTTGGTGGAAGACAAATTTTGGATGGTGTTGTGATAGCAATGGAGGTTATTCATTCTATGGCTACCTCTAAGGAGAAATCCATGTTTATTAAACTTGACATGGATAAAGCGTATGATTGGGTGAGATGGGATTTATTACAAAAAATTCTCTTGGCTTTTGGCTTTGAAGAGGAGTGGGTAAATTGGGTTCTCACTTGTGTGACTTCTTCCTCTTTTTTAGTTCTTATTAATGGGGAGCCTACTGAATTATTGAGTGCTTCTTAGGGACTTTGGCAAGGGGATCCATTATCTCCTTATTTATTCATTATCAAGGCGGAGGGTCTTGGAAGAATTATTAAATCTCATGTGGGGTGGGGTCTTATCCAAGGATGGAGCTAGAACAATAATCTTTTTCCCTATTCCCACCTTTAGTTTGTGGATGACACTGTTTTGATGGGCATGACCAAAAATAATGAGGCAGTGAGCTTTGGGAGAGCCTTAGACATATATTTACAAGCTTTAGGTCAGAGAAGTAATGAAGATAAATATTTCATCTATTTCTTTAATAATCCTCAACTTATTCTAAGTAGGATTTCTAGGATCCTTAGATTTCAGATTGCTTCTCTTCCTTTGATGTACCTTGGGATTCCTTTGGATTTGGGACCTCAGGATAAAGATTATTGGCAGGGGAGTTTGGACAAATTTTGAAGTAACTTTAGTCATTGGACTTACAAGTGGATATATTCTACTAGGAGAGTGATTCTCCTAAAGACTGTGGTGCATGATCTCCCCATTTACAACTGTTTTGTGCAGGTTCCCCTTGTCACCTTTGTGAGAGAATTTGATGCTCTATCTCACCAATTCCTTTGGTTGGAAAACCTTCTTTCCCCGAAGTGGAGTTTAGTCAATTGGGAGACTGTATGTAGACCAAAACATGTTGGGGGCATCGGTCTTAGGTATGTTTCTCTAGTTGTCAAGGCCTTGGCGACCAAGCTGTACTAGATGTGGTGCAATAATCAGGAATAGGACTGGGCCAAGATTCTAACCCAAAAGTATTTTCCAAGTGCTGATAGCCATGATGTGTCACAACTTTCTTTGT
Organism: Thuja plicata; assembly: GCA_018584345.1. Taxonomy (NCBI): domain Eukaryota; kingdom Viridiplantae; phylum Streptophyta; class Pinopsida; order Cupressales; family Cupressaceae; genus Thuja; species Thuja plicata. The sequence goes on along the minus strand of MU227783.1, from coordinate 1,333,698 downwards.
TGGGCAAGGGATCTTGTATATAGGACACTCTTAAAAATGGAGCTTAGCTTATTAAGGATGACCTCTTTTGGATCTGTAATAGAGGCTTTGCTATGTTTTGGTAGGATTCTTGGGATGGACACCCTCCCATTCTTTCTTTCTACCCTCAATTTCAAGCCCTTTTCCATAATTTTACTGATGTTGGGTGGATTAAGGTGGAAAATTTTAAGACAATCAAGTGTATTGGTTAGGTGGTGGTGACTTTTTGGAAGGATCCTCATGAGTGGCCCCTAGGTGGCACTGATGAGGATCGTGTTGATCTAGCTAAAGTCTTAGAGGGTAGGCTCTGCAACTCCATTAAAAAGAGAGATACCCTGGCTTGGAGTCCTAGCCCAAAAGGAAATTTTATTGTTGCTCAGGGATATGCTATGCTAGACTGACAATTGCATGGTCTGGGTGAAGTGACTTGGAGGAAGAAGGCATGGAATACATTTTCTTGGCCTAAATGCAATTTTTTTGAAAGGAAAAAATCAAGAGAAAATAAATAAACAATAATCTAAGAGAGTTAATTGAAGAGAAGATTGTTACCGTGAGAAATACATAAACTTGGAGAAATCACCAAAAGAGCCAATACAAGGAGACTAGAAGTTTTGAAAGGGGAAAATAAAATAAAAACCCCTTGTGAATTATGAATAAGGAAAATTCTAATAATGAAAGAGAGAGTGAGCAAGAATCTCATTAACGATAACATCATAATGTAGAAATGAGAGAGAGAAGAATCTCTTAAATAGAGATGAGGAGAGGAGTTATAGAGTAACTTACAAATCTATAAATGCCACCATTCATAATAGGTGTGTGAAAAGTGTCAACATCCTATTAAGGAGTATAAAATATTTTCCTTAATAAAGGAATTACAAAGAAATGACACGTACTCCTACTTGTACTAGAGGAAAAAATACATGTAGGATACCTTGGTTTATCCTAAATTAAATAAATACAACGAAGGAATGATTATAAATTCTAACACCGCCCCCCTTAATCTTTACTTGGAGAGTTTACATCGATGTGTATCAAACCCAAATGTTTACAATGAAATTGAAACTTCCATTTTGAAAGAGGTTTTGTCAAAATATTAGTAACTTGATCTTCCCCCTTACAATAGATGAGTGACACTTTCTTGTTTTAAACTTGTTCTCTAATGAAGTGATGTTGGAGATCAATATGCTTTGTCCTTGCATGAAAAATAGGATTCTTTACCAAGGAAATGACACTTTGGTTGTCACAATACAAAGGTGTAGGCTCTTGTTGAGGTATACCCAAATCTTCAAGTAATCTTCTAATCCACAAAGCTTATTTAGAGGCATTAGTACATCCTTTATATTAAGCTTCAGTAGAACAAAGAGAAATAGAATGTTCCTATTACTTTTCCAAGAAATGGCACCTGAACCAACAAAGAAACAATATCCACAAGTAGATTTCCCATCATTGGGATCCCCTCCTAGATCTGAATCGGTAAATATTTTTAAAGTAAAATCAGAATTTGTATCATAAAATAAACCAACATCAATAGTGCCTTTAATATACCTCAAAATTCTTTTGGAAACTTTGAAATGAGTTTGTTGAGGTTTAGACATAAATCTAGAAACTAAACCTACAATATAAGAAATATAAGGTCTAGCAAGAGCTAGATAATTGAAACTTCCAACTAGTTGTCTATACAAAGTAGCATCAACTAAAGGAGTTTTCATATCAAGCATTAACTTAGTTCTTAATTCACATGGAATGGAAACATGAATAACATCATCCATCTTAAATTTTTCTAAAAGATCGTGAGTATATTTACTTTGAGATAGAAAAATACCCTTAGGGGGTTTGCCAAATTTGTATTCCTAAGAAATAATGTAAAATCCCTAACTCAGTCGTTTGAAATTTTTGTATAAGTTGAAACTTAATATCAAAAATTAAAGAATTTGAACTTGAAGTAAGAATCATATCATCTACATATAAAATAATAATAACAATGTCATCTTCACTATGTTTAATGTATAGATTAGGATCATTTTTACTTCTACTGAAACCTCAAGAAAGAAAGAAAGCATTGATTTTGGAATACCATTCCCTAGGAGATTGTTTTAATCCATAGATAGATTTCTTTAATTTGAAAACTAAATGTTCATTACCGTCTTTAGTAAAACCACGAGGTTGAGCTATATAAATTTCCTCATGTAAATCACCATTCAGAAAAGCACTTTTAACATCCATTTGGTGAATAGGACAATTCGTTCTAGAATCTAAAGCAAGAACAAGTTTAATAGTAGGCATTTTAGCAGCAAGAGCAAATGTCTCATTATAATCTAAACCTTCAATTTGAGAAAAACCTCTAGCAACTAGTCTAGATTTAAACTTACTAATTTCATTATTGGCATTTAATTTAATTTTGTATAACCATTTGCATGAAACCAAATTCTTACCATGAGGTAAACTAACTAAATCCCAAGTGTTATTAGAAATCCAAGTATCATATTCTTCTTTCATAGCTTTTTGCCAATGAGCTTGTATGTTAGTTTTTTCAAATGATTTAGGATCATTAGTATTCATAATAGAAGACATCAAAGCATAATTTGTAGTGCCTCCCATGTTTGCATTTCATTCCATGGTTATTTTGATTCAAGAGATACTCTAGTTGTTATTATCTGACTACATGGATGATGAGATGCATCGATTATTATTCATTATTTTGATTTCCAGTATCATAGTTGTTAGATGTTAGACTATGCTACTATTTCAGTTTGATCATATGTGCATGATGATGCTATTTGATGTGACATGATGCATTATGATGATATCTAGTTTATTTTGTATTTTGACTATGGATTACAGATTATACATCATGACGATGATTATTAGACTCATATTTATGGTGTTTACATGTTGTGTATTCTGTCTTTTACTTTCAGATTATATATGCTCAGAATAACCTAGAAATGATTATTTAAATGCTTTAATTTAATGCATTATTATATGGCTATATGTTGTGTATGATGTACTACACCTCTTCTATGCATTTTTAATGTTGGTGCTAGTATGAAGTGGCATGGAGCCATAGTCACTTGCTTGCGAGATCTACACGGTGTCCCTCTCTCCCTCATTGTGATTATTTTTGTTATATGTGCTTCAACTATTTGTATATTGAGCATCTACACTTAATGTTTGCATGTTTACTAAATAGGTACCAGGTATATTCATATTGAGTTGCAGGAATTGAGTGTGTACCAATATCCCCAGCAGTGGCACCAGGAGATAGTGACTTCAACCTTGCATGTGGAGCCAATGTCGTCCCTGTATGGATGACGTATCCATATCATTTATATTGTTATCCCTTCGATACATGTTGGTAAATCTAGATTACATGATACATTATGCGATTTTACTCGTGAGAATGTCTATTCATTTAGAGTTCCGTAGCTATCACGGAAGGTGTTTATTTTAAATGTTGATTTTTTGCATTTGGGGATTTTACTTTATTTAATTTTACTTTACCGGATAATTTTCCATAGTTGAATTCCACATGCCTTGAATCAATTTATTTAATTTGGGTTTAGGGGCCAATTGATTATTTAAGTATTTAAATAATCTAATTTATTAGTCACTTTTGTAAAAGTGCTTATATTGGAAAAAGTGAGTTTCTAACCTCACTTGATCCTTGGGTGCCTTGTGTTTTTGAGATTTTTTCTCCAAAATCCTTTTGGAGAAAATCTTGAGTTGTCTATTGTGGGTGACTCGGGTGTCGGGTCTTCGCAAGGGATATCTCGTTGGATTCGTGTCATGAATCTCGAACTACTTATGGAGCCATTTGTGCTTTAGTGGAGTATCCATTTCTTGCTCCATTTTTTAGTTTTGCTCTTTTGGTGCGAGGTAGGGCTCTTGAGATCTCTCTTTACACATCGTCATTTCATTTTCTTTTGATTGCTATAGTTTCATGGGTGGAGAAATAGTGCCCCCCCACGAGATTGTTTATTTGTGTTGCCCGGTTGGTCGAGAATGATCTTTTCATGTTTTATGTGTGTGGGGTTTGATGTTTTGGCACTGTTATGCTTTCGTAATTTTTATATGTGCCCAAAATTTATTTTTTATTTGGTTTTTGGTAGTTTTTGAATGAAAAGGGAAATGGGTTTTAATTTCATCAATTTTTGAGAAGTTTGAATTTCAGACATTTCTATGTTTGCATCATTTTGTGTGCCGCCCAGATTTGTGTTGGGATCTTGTTGGACATTTTTCATTTATTGGAGTGGATTTTCATCCATGTTTCCAATCATCCTATGGTTTTACTTTGTGGTTTCCAGATTCATGGATGAATCCATACTCCAAACAAAGTGCTTGGTTGAGTGCGTTTGTACATTTTCATGAGATATTGGATTTCCTGTTATTTTACCTATTTGCTTGTTTTGGATTGCATTGAGATGTGTGGTGATGGTGTCCATTCCCACCCATGATAAGATTAAGTGTTCCTTGACGGGATCTTGTGAGACCCGTACTCTTGGCTTGAGGCCAATCGAGTCCCTTTTAGCATTTTGGGATCTTTGGAATTTTGTGTTGCATTGTGGTCCTCATTATATAACGAGAGGGTTTATGTTTGTGTAGAGTTTGGAGTGGATTCTAAAATTTACAAGGCGTGGAAGTGGTCGATCCGGTAATGTGTAGGAGTTATTAATAAGTGATAACTTAATAAACACACGGGGTAATCAAAATTAATAAGAAAGATAACTTTTGACTACCTGGCCTCCCAAGGGAGTTGATAGAAGGTGAGTCAGTGTTTGGCCTCCCACAAGATTTGATCTAAGACATGTTATCTAGCCTCTTGAGGGAGTTGATCGAAGATACATTTTGAGCCTAGCCTCTCGAGGGATTTGATAGAAGACTCAATGCTACTTGGGCTACTGTGAGCCAAGTAATGACACTCCATTAGAGTCGCTACATAGTAGCCTATAGAGAGCTATGAGTAGTGACTTGAGAATTTCATTGAGAACCACTTGGGTTGTTGTGTCACCCTTGAGTCATGCATTGTTTGGCATATGTGAAGCCTCTTGTGTATTTTTTTCATTATGACTGTGGCTGGGTTGCTATCTCCATGAGTACGACAGGGTGGGCCTGCGGGTTCCACATGGTTGGGTGGTGTAGATAAACTTACCACTGCTGAGGACTGGTGTACAGATGGTGGATGAATTTCATTGATGGAGTTCTCAAGAATTATGTGCTCTTTTTTGTCCCTTCTTGTCATCTTCATGTATTATGCTTATACTTTATTTAGATTCTTAGTTCGACTTATTTTTGCTTTCGATGAAATCAAGTGTACATAGCCTCGATATGTGTGTATCTGGTACTCCCCAGTGTGAAGCTATATTTCCTTTCATGTTGTACATTGGTGTCAACATCCCTACCAATTTGTTGAACTGAGAATCTCGTTCGTTGCATTTTTTACAACAACACCTTCTTTTTAAGATCTTGCTTGATTATTTTGGGTGGTGATAAAGTTTTTGATTTCCTAGGATGGTTTTAGGTCCATATTTTCATAGATTTTTTCAAGATCTTTTTGATTTTTTTTGAACGGAGTCAATCAGACGCCGGATGTAAAAGTTATGGCCTTTGGAAGGTCATGTTATCTTCTTCTTGTAGAATGTTGTTTCTTGGAAATAATTTTGTTTCCGGTCATTAGAATGTCATTTCTAGTTGCCCAAGTTCGTTTCCAGTCATTATAATGTCATTTTTGGGAAGAAATATCAAACTGGTAAATTATCTATCATTTTGGGGAAGAAATTTCATTTCCGGTCAATTTTCTATCATTTATGGGAAATTTCATTTCCCATCGGTCTTCTGTCGTTAATGGGACAGTGGATACTTCTGTACTTTTTTTGGAAAACCTTATTACCATTCCAGATACCCTTTTTTGAGTAGATACCATCCCATTTATAACAAATCAATTTTGTATTCATTAGTTAAGCTTATCTCGTTCTTGTATGTAGAACTCATGCTTTGGTTTATGGATATAACTATAAATTAACTTGTATGGTTAACCACTGTAGAAAATTTCATTTGGCCATAAAAAGAATATCTTGCTTGGGATAGATAGAGTAGTTCCCCCCCTCTTGTAATTTGTGAACATTATCCAAATCTCCTTTGTGCTATCTCGGGAACGTGTGTTCTCCGTTCGAAGTATATGGTTTGTGGTTTGGAAATATTTTGAAGTATTAGAAAGACTTCCTCTTGTGTAGGTGAATATGTGAGTTTTCCATGTTCCCTGAGTTTGTTTTCATGTTTATATTCTTATCTATTGCACTTGGTTGTTCTATTATTTTGTTAGGTAACTTGTTTAAAAAATATATATTATTAGTGCGTATTTTATCCTTGTGTTCTGAGGATTCCTGGGCGAGGCATTACATAATTGAAATAATTAAATCTCCTAGGTTTAAGTCCACCCATTCTAGATATGTAATCATCACTTTCATAAAGTAATTTTTTAAACCAATTAGGTTGTCTCTTAGAAGTAATAGACTCATCACTAGATAAAGAATCATTAGGATTAAAAATAGTATGATCATTATCACTCACTAGAAGGAAGAGAAATAGATGCATTAGGAGTAGGGTTTAGAGAAGGAGGTTGGTCCTCCACAACCACAAATTTACTTCCACTAAATTCAGCATCTTGCACATTAGAACAACCATGTACTCCATTTTCTGCAATACAAACATCTCTAGCAACTTGAACTTTGTTAGTAGTAGGATTATAAACTCTATATCCTTTAGTTTGTTCATAATACCCAAAAAACATATAGGGAGAATATTTATCATCTAATTTGTGCCTCTTTTATTTAGGTGTATGAACATAATCAATTGAACACAAAATTCTTAAATATTCCAAATTGGGCTTCCTACCAAACCAAGCTTCTTCAAGAGTTTTATCTTTTAAAGCTTTAGTAGGAGTCATATTAGTGAGATATTTAGCACAAGCCATTGCTTCAGCCCAAAACTTATAATCCATATTTTTAGAATACAACAAACATCTAGCCATTTCAACAATAGTTCTATGCTTCCTTTCCGTCACACCATTTTGTTGTGGTGTATAAGGAATTGTAAGCTCATATTTTATACCAAAAGATTTCAAGTATGAATGAAAAACATTATTAACATATTCCTGCCCATTGTCAGTTCTAAGAATTTTAATCTTAAAACGAGATTGTATTTCAACAAACATATGAAATTCAACAAATATATCAAGAACTTGATCTTTACTATGCAAGAAATATATCCAAGTTCTTCTGGAAAAATCATCAACAAAAGTAAGTGCATAACTTGATCCTTGGATGTAGTTATCATCCATGGGTCCCAAAAGGTCACTATGAATGAGGTGAAACTTATGATGTGCCCTCCAAGATTGACTATGTGGAAAGGGTTCCTTATGCATCTTACCACTCATGAAACCAATGGATAAAATTTTGGAAGGAACAATATTAGGCAATCCATCAACCATATTTGATTTTTTGCATCAAAGATATATAATCAAAATTTAAATGACCAAGCCTTTCATGCCATACATTAAAGTCAATATTATCATGCAATGAGTACCTTGAAGTGGCAAAATCATAAAATTTAAATAAGTTATCATGATCCATTTTAGCATTAGCAACAACTTGGTCAAATTTAGGATCAATAACATAGCACACGTCCTTATGAAATTCAACCTTATAATCTTGACATAATTGAGCAACTAAAAGAAGATTGGATTTCAATTCAGGAACATAAAGATCATCATGCAATTTTCCATTAGGAACAGTAACATCACCAAAAACTTCAACTTTGCAACTATGATTATTAGCTAATTGAATTGGTATATTTGAATTATCGGGTTGCAAGGAATCAAAAAATTATCTATGAGATGTAACATGTTGAGATGCACCACTATCAATAATCCACTCTAAAGGGTTAGAAACTGTTGGAAACACTGAGAGGTGGGGGGGGGGGGGGGGGGAANGGGGGGGTGAATCAGTGTTTGTCTATTAATTACTTTTAAGCAACTTAAACATAAATCAAACATACATAGAATGAAGCTTAACATAAGAACTCATAACACATGATATGATTACGGGGAAACCTTGATCAGAGAAAAACCGCGGTGGGAATTAGTACCCACAAATATTGTACTAGGTATAATGAACCTGTTAAAGTTCCTTTGCCCTGTTAGAAGCAGTCTTTACAATATGAGTACAATGACCTGGTTAAAGGTCTGACCCTGTTAGGAGTCTTTTACAAAACCCTGTTAAAGGTATATGGCTCACTGCCCAATAGGATGAAGGCTACAACTTTCTGAAAGTTGATATACACTATATCAAAAGTGAACTGCTGTGATGACACTGTTGTCTGATCAGTTCTGTGTATGCGCGAATGCTCTTACTCTCTTAAAGAGCTATATCATATACTGACTTCATTATATCGCTCTTCTGTTACTTCCTCTTACATAATAATCGACGCTTGTAACATATCTTTACATTACATACTTATATGTTCATATCCGAATATGCGCGACCCAAAACAAAACTCTAGTCGGCCCTAAAAAAAATGCACAACGCTTCCAAACAAGTCGGCTCAAGCGTGTTTACTACAACGCTAATTACATTATTACAAACATATAACCAAAGACGCTTAGCCATTACATTACAAAATAATTCACGCTGATCAAAATAGTAGTCAACTTCCATGCTCTATCTTCTGGACTGCTGGTCTACTGATCTTCCTGTAACTTTGTCGTACTGATGTTCCATACTATGCGTGTCTGGATGTAGCATGTACATGTGTCATACAATATATATCTGAACGCGCATACGCTGACTCGATTTCTCGCACGTGCGCTGATGTGCTGATCGCTGAGTATCTCTGTCTGCTTTGTTTTCCATACTTAGTCATTTTGTCTTTCATGACAGAAACTAAACATGACTTTGTTGCCATGATGAAAACACAAAATGAGTCATGCATCCTCAAGAAGTCAACTTTCCAATAGAAACATTATAACTAACTATAAATGCATGACAAGATTGATTACCATTACTCTTCTTATAATGAGACTTTTGATGATTTTGATTATTTTTAAGCATAGTCTTCTTATCATTTTTCTTTTTAAAATAATTGTTAGTCAAATGACCATCTTTCCCACAATAGGTGTAATGGGGTTTTTTATGAGGACTATTCTTTTGATTATGATGATTATTATTTGATTTAAACTGATTTTGATTTTGATTTTTAGAGATAAATACATGTTTATTAGATTTAAGAGTATCAAATTGAATCAACTTCGCTTCCTCTTGACACAATAAATCTTGAAAAATGATATATAAGTTAATTGAATAGCTTAACTAGGAATAGAAAGTTGAGAATGCACATTAGTAATAAACTGTTGAAATTGCCTAGGAAGACATTTATTTAAAATAATTTGAATTAAACAGATATTAGTTAAAGTGACTCCTAAACCATTTAACTGACTTTTAACTAAGTCAAAATTTAACAAAAAATCATCCATAGATTTAAAATCAGTATACCTGAGATCCTCCAATTGATCTTGAAGTTGAATTTTTCTTAATTCATTAGGACTATCATAGGTGTTTTTCAAAATATCCCATGTTGCATGTGTTGTAGTACAATTAGCAATCAAAACATATAATTCGAGACTTGAAAATAAATTACAATTAGGCCAAGTGCTTCCTCATTTTCAGCATTCCAAGCGTCCATGTCAACTTTGGGAGCAGTGGCAGAGGGAACAAAAGTAGCACTAGTAGCAACATCTAACCTATGTTTAAAATTGAAAATGAATGAAATATGTGTTTTCCAAGAGTGATAGTTAGTATTGTTTAATTTAATCTTAGGAATAAGAATAGACATAATTGCACAATAATGTCAAGAAAATGAAAATCAACTTTATGATTAAATAATAACGAATTGAAAACAATAATAAAGGAATGTCAAAAAATAATAGAATAAAGTTTAACACAATGTAATAATGGTTTTAATTGATTAAATAAACGTTTTAAAATTTTAAAATTTTTGTTAAAACTTGAAACACAATGGAATTTAAATTATTAAAAAGAAATTAAAACTCTATACTATTGAAATCTTATTAAAAACTATATAAAGTTTAGTTAAAACCATTTTGAAAAATAATGTATTTAAATTATTTTAAAAAATATTTATTTAAATGATTTTAAAAAGAGTCAAACTATTTTAAAAAAATGTTATGATAGTGCAACAAAAATGGGATTGGAGCGCAGGTAGGAGAGGCATTTTTTTATGATAAACTAGATAATATGTTGCGTGCAAAAAGATGCTGGGAATATGGAAGAGTTGGAGCAATTAGGAGAGACGTTTGGGAGATGCTTAGACAATACGAAGACAATGCTCAGACAATATGCAGACCGAAATCAAGTATGTGATATACTAAGGGATTGCTTGCGATTTAGAATGTCAGATGTCTAATTTGAACCTCACGTGTCGTTGGGATTGTGGAGAGACGAGACAGGGTGTAACTGCCTCTTCCGCTTAGAATATTCTGTGAAATGATTATTTGTTGCCTGCGAAAAATCAAACTGACAAATATTAGGGGAGGGGAGCCCGAAACCAACCCCAACTTCATACCGAAATCAATATATCATAGAAAACATGCGGACCTAAGTCAAAAATAGTGAGGAAGAGGTAGATTGACAATGTTAAAAAGATTGTGTGTAGGGGGATTGACGATAAAAGGGACAAGACGATACCAACAGGGGGATGATAACAATGACTTTTTATAAAAAAAATATAGAGAATATAAGAACACTGATTATTAATGCAAACTTTCAGTAACAAAGAACAACGAAATTTAAACAAGGTCTGATTAAGATTAACCTGCAAATCAAACATAATCATAAAAATGTAAACATAGATAGATTTAACTTACATATGAAACTAATAAATACAGATTACTATTAAACTTGCAATAAAAATTTGTGAGATAACATTTTATCAATAAAAATACACAGAAATAGATGAGAAACCTGCAAATAAACATGAGGAATAAGAGAAAAAAATTGTAACCTTGCGTTTACATGATTGAGGTTAAGTTTTTTTTTTTTTTTTTGAAAATATAGTAAACTCTCTGGTGGAAAGCTTTCCAAAGGGGGTTAGTAAAAAAATAGATATCCAGAAAATCTTGCAAGCACAAATGAGATAAGAAATGACATTCAAGCTTCTCTCTCTTCAAGAATGTCTCAAAATGAGTTGTGCTCCACAAAATGGTAACCTTCAACAACTTTCACTCAAACAAGGATTAATAGCCTATGCTTTGATACCATGAAAGGAAAAAATCAAGAGAAAAGAAATAAACAATAATCCATGAGAGTTAACTGAAGAGAATATTGTTACCATGAGAAATACATAAACTTGGATCAATCACCAAAAGAGCCAAGACAAGGAGACAAGAAGTTTTGAAAGGGGAAAAGAAAAGAAAACCCCTTGTGAATTATGAATGAGGCAAAGCCTAAGAATGAAAGAGAGAGAGCAAGAAGCTCATTTACAATAACATCATAATCTAGAAATGAGAGAGAGGAGCATATCTTAAATAGAGATGAGGAGAGGAGTTACAAAGTAACTCACAAATTTATGAATGCCACCATTCATAATAGGTGTGTGCAAAGTGTCGACATCCTCTTAAGGAGGATAAACTATTTTTCTTAATAAAGGAATTACAAAGAAATGGCATGTCCTACTTGTACTAGAGGAAAAAATACATGTAGGGTACCTTGGTTTATCCTAAATTAAATAAATACAACCAAGGAAAGATTAAATATTTTAATATTTTTGTTATGGTTGGTTGCTCAGAAGAAATGCCTCACATGGGAGAATCTTCGCAAGAGAGGTTTTTAGGGACCCTCTATTTGCTTCCTTTATTGGCATAGTGAGGAATGTACTTCCCATTTGTTATTTCTCTGCCCCTTTTCTAGAGAGACCTGGAACAGGTGGTGGGAGGCTTGGCATAATTGTTGTATTCATGCAACCTCCCTAATTGAATTCTGGGAATTTTGGGTAAACCTCCAGCAAAGACATCTTTCCTTTAGGTTGCGTGGGCTATTGGGACCATTTTTATTATATGGAACCTTTGGTTGGAAAGGAATCATTGGGTTTTCTACGACTCTAATTTGGAGAGTTTTCAATTATGGTAGAAGATAGTTAGAAGGTTTCAGGAGACTATTTCTTCTGAGTGTGATATGTCTGAAAATATTCATCCTAGTGATTATGCTATTGTGAGGAATTTGAACTTGGAGGATAGTAGAGGGGGTAGTATAGCTAGAAAACAAACTTGACATGTTAAGAAAAGGGTTTGTTGAGATGTGAGGTGGGTGCCTCCCCCGGTTGGGGTCTTGAAGATTAATATTGATGGCTCCTCTCGTGGGAACCCATAGCATTTTGGTATTGGTGGTATAGGTAGATGTAATGATGGTGATGCTAATTTTTTCTTCCTTGTTTACAAATGACAACACTCTAATAGTTTGATGCTATTAAGATTGCAATTGAGAGAGGATGTTCCTTAGGCTAGAGGAGGATTATCTGAGTCAGATTCTCAAATTGTTGTGGATATGTTGAACAACCAGAGTTTGGATGATGTTAATTAGAAATTAGCCTCAGTGTTCGGACAAAATCTAAGTCTTTGTGGTCCTTGGATTTTGTCTCCTTTTGTCATATCCCCAGAGAATGGAATAGAGTGACTGATTGTTTGGCGAAGTGGGCTTCTAAAAATGTGGATGGAAGGGTTACCTTCTGATTATCTTGAGATCTTGGAGAGGTTATTATTGGAAGACAAGAATATGTAATGTTGGTGCTGGTGATTTTTGTTGTATTTTCTTGTTCTTGATTTGGTGGGTCTGAGGCCTCTGCTTTGTATCTTGGATTTGATTGAATAAATTTTTACCCCCCCTTTTAAAAAAAAAAGAGAGATTAAATTGTGCAAAAATATTATAAGAATGAAACAACTTTTCAAAAAATAAAAAGATGGATTTTAATAATTTACTTTTTGTAATTGATAGTAGACAAAAAAAAATTAAAAGAAGGGTAAACACTTTGATCTAGAGCTATGAACCTTGATGGCAAGAATACAAACACGACAACTTGACCATAACAACATGCCTCTATTAGCGAATAGTAGACAAAAATTATTAAAATGAATTATATTAAAAAAAATTATGATATAATTAAAACAATATTTAATAAATTTAGGTGAAATTTATGTCTTTTGATGCATTTTATCATTTAGTTTGAGTAAATATTTTAATGTATTCATTTAGTTAAAAAAATATAATTTTATGTGTAATTGAACTCTATGTATTTAGCCTTATTATTTATGTTTGCATATATGGACACAAACTTCTAATCTTAGCTATTTAAAGAAAATTTAAATTAAAAGAAATAAAATTTTAAGTTCATCAATTTTATCATATTTTATTTTAATTCTTAATATATTATTTGAAATATGATTTTAGTTTTTAGTATTGAGTTGATCTTTCACCAAATATTAATATTATAACTAATATATTAATTATAATTTATAGGTGCATATTTGTAATATTTCAATTAATAAGTCAAAAAAATAAATTTTCCCTTTCATTAAGTAATTATTAATTTAATTAGTTTATTTTTATTAGTAATTCTTTCAAAATTATTATTATTCTTAATATTTAGATTTGCATATATGTTGATTTTGTATTTGTTTATTCTATTGTAGAATAATTATATTATGAGAGAGAGAGTTTATTAGTTGCTTTGTGCCAACAATTCGATAGTAATATGTGTCCTTTACAAAGTTATGCTCACTATCTCTCTCGCTCCCTTCCTCTATATATCTCTATCTCTTCTTCTTTATCTCTCATGTTATATCTTCATATTTCCCTCTACTTCTCTCCATCCTCATGTCTATATATCTCCATCTTCCTCTCTCACTCTATCTTCCTATCTCCCCTTTATATGTAGACATGTCTCCCTCTCACTACCCATCCTTCTCCTTATGTATTCCTCTCTTCCACTTCCTAGACCTTTATATTTATATCTCTTTGATTCTCTATCTCCTCCTCTCTCTCCCTCTCTATCACATTATCTCTTCCACATCTCTCTCTCCCTCTTCTATCCCCCCTCTCTTTTTCTATCAGAGGTTTTGCTAAATGCTTACTAATTGGCATCATGTTCTACATGTAAATGTATGCAAAACGACTAGAATTTTTCCTAAATTGACGTTTTTCCTGAATTGACCTTCAACACCTCTTCAGCGTACACATTGCACACCCAAATTACAATTTATAGTATAATATGATATGATATGATATAGAACCTCCCAATAGCCCTTACGAGATGAGCAACAAAGGAAAACTTTATGTCGAGTCGTAATGTGGGCAATTCAAATATAATTAATTTTTTCCTTTCAAACGCAAAACTCACTGTCTTCGAAAAAACCTTTTCATATATGAGGATCCAACACCCATTTCCTAGCTCAGCGTATCACATCCTCTAGACATCTTCACCACGTATCCTTCCAACCAGGATGGGCAAACTCTGATCTGCTAATTTCTGCAGCTATTGATTGATTAAGTTGTTGGGTTTCCTGCAATATCTTTAATCTCATATTCGTTGACACTGGCTATTGGGCATGTTTGTAATAATTTGATCACGTTTTTTCTCCATTGGACTAGTGATATATTTGTCTGGTGAGATATCTAGGTCTTGGGATTTTGACACCCAAGACATTCTTGTGGTTGGAAGATGGCCTATAAGGCAGATGACGACTATGATTATTTGTTTAAGGTGGTCTTAGATTGGAGATTCTATGGTGGGGAACTCTAATCTTTTGTCCAGATTTACTAGAAATGAATTTAGCTTGAAGTCCATGTCTACCATTGGTGTGGAGTTTGCAACAAGGAGCATCAGTGTTTTATGGGAAGATGATCATGGCTCATATATGTGACACTACTAGTCAAGAAAGGTATTTATAGATTTTAGTACATATATGTTTTTGTCCTGCATGTGAGAGCAAGAATGGTGTTTTATATCATTTTTGTTGCAGATCCATGCTGATAATCAGTCTTTGGTTTTTTCTTTAGAATCTCTTCATTTAGTTTTTTTGAAAGGAGTTTCATCATGTTAGTTTTGGGGAAGAGAGAAGTGGTGGTCTTATTTGGCTTAAGAATCTCTAATTAGGGTGTGACTGCCTTCCACCAAAAGGGATTCTTTTGTTTCCTTATGATGTGATTTCCCATAGTCATGTGGAACAAAGTTAATGGATTGTGCTTTTCTATGTTATACGTATAAAGGAGAAGCCTAATAGCTTGTAATCTGGATTGTAGATCTGTCCTAGGTTGCTAGAGAATCTCTTAACTACTAGGTTGGTCTTTGGCTAATAAATGCAAGAACAACAGTCATCCATATAATAGAAATGACACCTCTGACAATGTCACCAAAAGACACAAACAATGATGTGATAGCAATAGGTTCAACGACACATGAAAATAGGTGAATAAAAAGGGCAACGTCTAAACAACAAACTAAAAAGTATATCTTACCAAGGAGACCACTTAGTATTTTTTTCAAATTTCTTTTATATCTTTTATGTTTTTACGTTTTAGTTGGCTATTTAGCCAATACCAATAAAAAGTAGAGAAACTTTTAACGATCGTGATTAATCTAATGGTCATTAAGCCGATAGGCTTTTCCTCTTGAATGAGCAATGTCTAAATAGCAAACTAAAACGTTATGCCTGGCATGTATGTGTACATACCATCCATTGTACCTGCTTCACGTCTTTCAATATTGTCAGTCAGTCTCTGCAGGTACTAGAGAGTGAATAAAGTTATTGAATAAAGTTGGATATATCTTTTTAATTTTTATTCTTAATGAATACAGTTTGGGAGTATTAACATCAGTATTATTACTAGCACTTGCACCTATAAGAGGTGCAATGGTCACGCCGATAGTTAATATAATGGGGGATGAAGAAGCGAAAACCAAATGTCCTCCACCTCCTCCTCCTCCTCCCCCTTCTTCTTCTTCCTCCTCCTCCTCCTCCTCCTCATCATCTTCTTCTTCCTCTTGTTCTTCCTCCTCCTCCTTGTCATCATCTTCTTCTTATTCTTCTTCTTCTTCTTCTTTCTCCTCCTCCTCCTTCTCCTCCCTCTTCTTCTTTTTCTTCTTATGTTTCTTCTTCTCCTTATCTTTCTCCTCCTTCTTCATCTTTTCCTTCTTCCTCCTCTTCTTCATCATCTTCCTTGTCTTATTCTTCTTCCTCTTCTTCCTCCTTTCCTTCTTCTTTCTCCTCTTCCTTCTCTCCTCCTCCTCCTCCTCCTCCTCATTATTTTTATTAAATAAAAATAGTATTAGATTTAAAAATTACATTATAATATATAAATTTTATCACTGTAATAACATCCATATTAATGATCAATGGAGTATATTAATGATCAATCTTTCTTTGATATGGAGCTGGAAGGTATTTCCTATACTTGGTCGAATAGAAGAACTGGTGATGATCTCATCCAAGCGAAACTTGACAGATCTCTCCTTTCTCTTGATTGGCTCTCTAAGTTTTCCTGCTCTTTATCTTCTTCTATTAGGATTGGTTCTGACCATTTCCCTATTATCTTCAATGCTAATATTTTGAATGGCAAA
>MU227783.1:1301305-1312221 GCA_018584345.1 Thuja plicata | reverse complement strand
TCTCCCAGCTCTGAGAAGGAGAACAAGGAAGAAGATAGTGAGAGAACCCTTCATGGTAGAAAATCCCAGTCTCTTCAAAGAGAAATCAGAAGGATGGACTCACAGGTCAGAAGAACTATCATCATGATCCCCCTTGAGATTGCTAAAAATAAATCCATCTACAGTTATAATCTAGACAAATGGGTGCAGAGTGACTTGGTTGAGCTTAAGAACAGATGTATCAAATTGGAAAACAAGAACTCTATGATCGAGGATACTATGGCTAATTTCAGAAAGGAGTTTCCTCATAATGTTGATGCCCGTGTGTTTGATTACGGTTCTGATATTGATGAAAAAATTAAAAAAGCAGTTGAGATAGCTATGATACCTATTCAGAAGAAAATAAGTGGGAATGAGGAAATGTTAAAACATTTGCTAAGTCTGGTGAACACAGGTATGAGGTCTACTCTGGAGAACTTGATTTCTCTGAGTAAAATGCTGGAAGGAAACAAAGATACCATTGACCTTACTGATCCTACCCAGCAGATGGGACCTGGCACTCGTACTAGGTCAGGTCAAAGAAGCAGAAGGCTGATGATCAGGATATTCAAAAGCTGAAAGACAATGTGAAGACCATGTAGGCTCAGCTGGAGGAATCTGAGAGCCTCTTGAAGACTTTGTTTTGACCTCGGTGCTGGTGGCTTTCTTTCTCTATTTCTCTTCCAGCGTCTTTTTTGTTTTTTGCTTTGTAGGTGCTTTTTGTTGAATTTGGGAGCTGTCCCTTTGTAGCCTGCTTCTTTCCTTGGGGTAGCTTGTTGTTCTTCGGGTTTTCACATGCCTATCTCTCTTCTGTTTTGTTAAAGGGTTTCGGGGTCCCTTCAAAACCTGTTTTTACCGTAATAAAAAAATCCATATTAAATATTTGTATATAAACAAATTATTTTTTAATTTTTATTTTCTTATACTTAAGAGACCTTAACAATAAAATTAAAATCGAATTGAACTAATAATATCAAAATATAAATGTATTTTTTCAATGTAAAGTAATATTTAAAATTTTTTTTACATGAAATCATATTATTAATTTATATTATTGAATGAATATAAAAAAGTAACTATTTACAATTGATAAATTGTAATTTAAAACTAATTAATAACTAAGTTTTAAAAGTATCTATGAACATGTATATAATTTTTTTTAATCTTTTTTTTACATTTAATTTTATTACCATTGAATATAAAAGTCAATCATGCATCATATATATAGAGCTATTACAACACAATATTCATGTGTTAATTCAACTGGCTTTAGATCCTACCAATTCAAACCCAGGTTATTTGAGTTGTTGATTGACTATTTGAATAAACCAAACTAGAGTTGTATTAATATGCAGTTAAGAAAAACAATTGCATGTGCCACCTTGACCGGCAATTGCATGTGCCACCTTGACCGGCAAGACAACAGTTGTTCTTTGTTAGGACAACTCAGCAACAAGATTGACAGTTTGGAAGAGATGAATTTTATTATCAATAAATAGAAAGCACACAATCAAACCAGAGTCAAGATGTATTAGGAGCCACCAAGTTAATATATTGAGCCCTCAAATATGTACAGTAAAAAATCACTAGGAAAGAAGAGGTAGATATCCAACTGATAAAACTTCATTTCTAAATCCTAAAATATAGTGATAAAGAACATTTACATACAAGATAAGCTTCATAAAACAACATTCAACGCAAAATACATACCGAAAACATTTGAGAGGAACTTGTGAATTTTAAGGTTGAATTAAAAACAACAAACTTGTATTGCATGAAATAGTGTATTAGGAAAGTATAATTTACTGATTTCAATGCAAAATGACCTTGGATTAGAAAAGAAAGCACTTAGAAGTAAATATGAGAAAGATCTTAGAAGTGAATATGAGGAAGATCATGGAGATCAACCACAGAAGTAATGCATGCAACATTTATTAGACATATTATTAAGTCAGTGTACTATATCCCCAAATATTGAAGATCTGAAAGCTCCCTTGAGTTTTTTCTATGCAGATTGCATATGGTAAAGACACTTGAATTTCTAGTTCTCGTTGTGGAAAGCTTACTTACCCTGCATGATTTCAGAAATGGTTGTTAAAATAGTGAACTGAAAAGTTAAAATGACTTCGCAAGTGATTTTTTATCCCAATCTACAATAGAACATTTGGAAGTATTTGATTTGATTCACAAAATGCTAAGAATATAGCTTCAGTTGACATTGACACACTAAGAAATCACATACCTTTTCCATCCAAATTAAAACTACCTCCGGAAGCAAGAACTCCTCCCATGTTCAATTCTTGAAGCAACTGCAGAATTATATGCATTGTTAATTATTGCTTGACTACAACTACCAAGCATATAGTCAAGCTTTTCCCATGTTATTAAAAATTGCTGGAATGAAGAAAGAGGAAAGAAAAATCTCAAGAGAGATATAATTAATAGAGGTATTCATGATATATTTTCACTTGAAGGATACGATTGAATGTAAGATTTTTTTATTTATATTTAACAATATCAATGAGAACTTGTCTGTCACTGCGACCCCCAATTCCGTTTCCTCTGCAATCCATTAAACACCTTACCCACAACAAGACAGAGCAAATCTTCTTTTGTTCTACCTGTATCTTTTCCTAATTCAAAAACAATTTCGTCAGTTCAAAATTGTTTCAAACTGAAAAATAATCAACCTCACTAACAAATTTACAACTGGTATGGTGATAAATACTTCATCAACATAGTATGGATAGTATCGCACTATGCATGACATAAAAGAAAGAACACAAGCATGAAGAATAGACACCTCAATGACTCGTATTCACAGATTCACACCTTCGTGGACCTCCCTAGTTCATGGTCATTTTCATGTCTTTGTATTTCTCGGTACAAACAAAATACAAATGATTCCAAACATAAAGGAGGCCTCCTTATACATTTATGCATTTCACATTTAATTATGACCTAGACAAGGAACTGTTTAATGCTGGTACATACAGTTGAGGAATTCACTCCCCACTCCCCCACGTTGGCGTTAAAGGAGGAAGAGTGGTATTTGTTAAGCAACACCCATTTCAAAAGTAATGAACAAAATTAAAACTAAAATTTCTGATATGGTGAGCTTTTCAAAGTCATTTGTGATATGATGTTAAGAAAAATAAAATGAGGATATATATATCAGATGGAGTACAAACTACTTTTAAAGGAGCCATTGGACACATCTGGCCTTGTCAAATACAGGTATTCCCAAATCCTCATTGATATTAAGAATAAGATTGTTTACTACTGCCTCCAAGGCATCAGAGCAGAGACTCAATCCAAAAATTAAAGCCAAATGCAAGAGACTTTCAATGCACTCATATTCTTGAAACTCATGCATATACCAAAGAAATACTATTCAGATGAAGTCCAAGCTGGATAATTGACTCATATAAGTGTCAACTAAGGTTAGAAAAATGCACAATGAACAGTGAACTGGAAATCTATATAAATGCCGTTCAATCATCATACTCAATAAGCACTCTGTTTCCTCAAAGAAACAGTTGTAGAGGAGAAGATGCTCTACAAATATTAGAAGCACCATATCAATACCTATAAAATCAAACGGTATCATGCATCAAGATGTATTGCCCTAATACCTATAAGATGTATTGAATTTTCGTTGAACCTTGGTGTTCGGATGGATTCACAATCCTCTCGGTTGGATTGAGCTTTGAACCAGCTACTCTATTTTGCATGATGTTTACTGTTTTTAATGTCTTTTCATTTTCTAAGTTTTAATATAAATCTCTCGACCTCGACCCTTAATTGATAAAAAAAAAATGTATTGCCCTAATAATAGATGAACTGATCTTACCACAACCAATAACACCCACAAGATGAAGGGCGGGTGTTGGAGCATACAAAAAGAGAAATATAAAATGGAATATTGTTTTCAAACTAATGCTTGAATGGTGAAGAAAGGTCAAGTCCATCAGAGATGCGAGTACATATTCATGTGTCGAGAAATCCTCATAGGAAAGATAGGAAGAAGTCTGGAAACTATGATTCTGAAATTAAAGTTGCAGACACATGCCAGTTTAATTGCCAACAGTCTAGTCTCTGTGTTCTGAGATTGTATCCCATTTTGAAGATAAAACGTTAGTCTACTATTTACCAAGTCTCCCTCTCCTTCCTCCTCTTCTATTTTCTCTATCATTTACTAGAAGTCACCAAACACAAAGATTTGTCAATTTTGGTTGCAAACAAAGCCTCATGTCATTAGTTTCTTCAATGAAAAGACTTCATGGCAATACATTTAATTTTAAAATATTAATATTCTGCAAAATCACAGAAGGCTACATTATGCTATGAATGGTAATTCCAATTGTTTGGATGTGCAAAACGAAATTCTATTAAATATATAAATATGCATAAAATTCTAGGAAAATATGTTTTGCTATTATTGAAATTACGGGCTAATTTACTGCAAATCAAGCCAGCGCCATTCATTTTTCCTTTACCCTAAACGCTATGCTATATACAATCAATTTTGTAAGTTTCTAAGCCCCGCGACAATTAAGGGTTGTGCTACAACTCATTGTGGCTATAATTTCTATTAGTCTGCTGAGTCCTATTGATTAGCTTACAGACCAAATCCTAAGCTGACGTTCTTCCATTTTCCACTATAGTTACAAAATTCTAAACATACACAAATCAAATTTCGTGCAATTTCTAAGATGAGTAAATTCAAAGAATAAATTACATTGCCCTTCAAAGCATCTTAATTTTAAACACTGTAACCTGTAGCACATTGAATTTAAAATCTGAATACTAACATCCTAAATGCAAAGTTACAATTTTTGGTTTTGTCTGATATAAAGTTAGACACGTTAACAAATTCTTTGTAAATCCTAAAATCTTTGCAGCTAAATTTCAATTTAAATTCTGTCATTTATTGTTCGTTTCGAACCTTGAACCTAAATTAGGGTTTCTGCATTAAACCCTAATCTGCCGAGTTCATTCTATCATTTTGTATGTTAAATCCAAAACTTGATTTTCTAGTTTCAGTTCTAAATTTCAAAAACCCAAATTCTAACCTGGAAATAGTGAACCTCGTTTAAAAAGGAAAATATGTGCATCCAAAAAGCCACCTATGTCCCACATTATTCAAACATCAAAATGTAACACTAAAGCCGACATCAAATTCCAAAAATCATAATTCAAAGTGATATATCTATCATTCACACTATGAAGTCAAATTTAAACTCAATCAATTGCACGAATTCAAACATTGTGAATAAGGATATGTAATTCTTAAAATTTCTTTATCTTTAATTACCTGTTTGTTTCGCGGAATTTGTGCATGCTGGAATTGCCAATTCTGGAATTGAATCCATTCTAGAATTCTGCTATTCTCAAAATGAATTCTAGAATATGGGTTTGTCCTATTTGGTTCCCCTGGAAGATGATTGAGAAGATGCAGATTCTGCGTTTGGTTCCACAAAACTGGAATTGGAATTGGAATTTTGTTTTTGCACACATACACATATACACACACACATGTGTGTATATACACACATGTGTGTATATACACACATACACATGTGTGTAAATATACACACATATACACATATATACACACACATGTGTGTATATACGCACACACATGTATATATACACACATGTGTGTATACACACACATGTATATACAAATATGTGTGTATATACAGACATATATTTACATACACACACACACATATATATATATACACACACATACATGTATATATATACACATGTATACACATATACACATGTGTATATATATACACACACACATATGTGTATACACACACATATATACACTCATTTGTGTATATATATACTCATATACAGACATATACATATATACACATATATGTGTGTATATACACATGAGTGTATATACATATATGTATATATACTATATATACACATGTGTATATACTATATATACATGTGTGTATATACACTTGTATGTATATGTACACACGTATATATATATACACATACACATGTGTGTGTATATACACACACATACACACGCATGTATATATACACACATTATGTCAAAAATGGGGATGTTAAATTAAATCTTTTGAATACACTTGCAATGTGTATGATTCTAAATGTTTCAAACAATTAATGGGAAGATGAGATACTCTAGTGGTTATGGTATCAAGTCCTCTAAGAAGATAAATTTGATTGGAAGAACACTTACATAGCTTCACTTTATTTGCGATCTCAATAAAATAAAATTATATATACTTAATTGGGATAATAGCATAGTAAATGACTATCTTGTTAGTCCCTGCCTATTTATACGCAGAGACTTATGTTTTCATGTCAACTATCTCTCAAATATTTAACTTCATTCTAATGTTATGTGCAATGTTTTTGGAAAATAGAAATTCTATTTCTGAAAAATGCAAAAATCTAAATTTTTGATTGGATTATAACATTTTTCCTTGGGTAAAAATAATTTAATAGATTTGTAAATACCAAAAAAATAAAAAATGGTGGATAGATGTTTTGCTACATTCTTCCGTTCACATGCCTTGAGTACGGTTTTCTTAATAACAACTAAAGTTTTGCAGATGGCACTTTTAATACCATTGTCCATTCTACATTTGTTTCCAACTTTTAGCTTGAGCAGTGTCATGTGAGGGTTTTGTTTCAATTCTGCAAAGTGGGTTTTGTTCCGGGTATGTCCAATTTGTGGCTATTTTGAAATTATTTATGTTGCATTTTGGTTGTAGATTGTGATGTGAAATTTTGCAATTTTAGTAGAGGACTGGTAAATTTACACATAGAGAATTGTTTTTGAAATTTGGAACCCTCATTTTTTTTTGGGTTAAATTGGGCATTTGCTTCATGTTTAAATATTTTTTCCCTGATGTATACTTACAGGCACAATTTTGGTTTCCCTGTTACAACTATTCTTTATTTTCCGCTTACCAAAGCTCGGATTTGAAGTTTTTTAGGACTTTCAGATTCAGTCATATGTTGAAACATTGTAGGCTTCATTCATTCAAAATAGGTTAGAATGATAAGCAAATCGGATGGTTGAATATCAGTCATTCTTTCCAGCATGAGACATCGCATGTCACTCTGTTTCGCTTCCTTCAGTTTCACAGGCAGGTGGAAGTGTAGACACAAGCAGGTGGATAAGGAAAGCCCAAGGAGGAGCTTAAGGGCTTCCACAACCTCAGCTCCAGACAAAATCTAACCATTTCCTTAACAAGCTAAGGTCCCACCTTTTGTAGCAAATTAATGGTATTCTTTGACTCATTACTTTTCCCTTTGACCTGCTCCTACACCATGTTAAGAAAGGGGTTTATGAGAGAAAAAAATGTTTTTGGAGTTAAATTAGCCGGGTTAGTAGAGTGAAGATTTCGCAATGTCTGTGATTCTGCATTAATTAGTTGTTTGTCTTTATCAAAGATTTTCCAGGTGGAAAGTCTCCTCAAAGGTTTATATCTATCTGTGACTGTGGTTGTTGTTTTTTCTTCGAAAATACTTTGGAGGATCATTTCCTTGATGTATAATGGTGTTGGTGCACATAATCATATTCAAGTTCATTGCGTTTTCTATTGTCTCTGTACATTGTTTACCATCTTCCTCTGTTTATGCAAAAATATTTTGGCTCCTCAATCTCAGTCGCTTGCGACCATACATCACCATCTACTTTTATTAGAACAGACTAAGAGTTTTGATTTTTGATTTTGTGTCTTTGGTTGCAGGTATGGTGCCTAAAGTTTTTGTTTTTATTTCCAACATTCTGTTTATGTTTTCCTTTACCCAGTGTTCGAATTAGGGAGGGTCTTCATAGTGATAAGTTTTATCCTTGAAAAAGAAGGCACTATACCCATCTCCCATGTCTAAACTTAGAATGAGACCTAATTTAGAGCCAATTCATCCTGTCAACGGATAGTGTAATGGTTGTAGAGTTCCCAGCTAAGAGGTGATCTGGGGGCCTTGTCGGTCTATAATTTTTGACACAAAAACTTTCACTTGATTTTTGTTTGTGGGTACATTATGAAGCTGGTGAGTTTAAAAATGAAACAAATCCTGGTTTACCCAGCGAGCATTTCATAGATTTACTTGACAGGTTAGATATTAGTTATAGTGGTTGACTATGCCACATATCTATGTTCCACGACAATGGTACTGACGAAGCTTCTACAAAATGTTATTCATCTCTATTCTATTTCTCACTCTGCATCCGCAAATCTAAAGGCTCCCTAGCCTACGCCTATCAGCTACCCATGATCAAGCTTTGTTTCTTTATCTCCAACAGGATTGCATCTAATCTTTCTCCATGAGAAACCAGCTCACCTATTGAAATGGTAAGAGCCTAACACTTTCCCATCTCTTTTCTCAGCAAGAGAGATTTCCTTACCCAAGTACGCATAGTTAAGATATACTCTGAAAACTAATGTTTGCAAAGTTTGATCTAGGCTAATATATTTAACTGCTCTCCCTCAATTTAATAAACTCAAAAACTATTGAATGGCTCTTGTTAATGCATCAGAGCCAAGGAAAAAATATATGATGGTTGACATTGGAAAATCTAACATTTTTCCTCCTGTTCATACTTAGATAATCTAAAAGCAGATACAAACGATCTGAGAAGCTAATGACCAAAATATTTACAATGACAAGGTCATTATCAAAAGATCTTAAAACACTTCTTAGTGTGTAACTTGTTTGCCAAAAAATGAAAAAATATTCTTGTCATTATCATGAGATCTTAAAAAACTGCTTAGTGTGTAACTTGTTTGCCAAAAATTGAAAAAACTTTTCAACTGTATGCTACATCAGATAGTAATCTTTGAGACGAAAGATAGATAATGACATTGTTTCTCTTATCTGCATCCTTTCTTTAACTATCATCATTACTTTTCCCTGCACCACAAACAAATATGAAAATTTTGGATCTCAACTCATGTTCAATCTTCACTCCAAAAAAATGAAAATACCATTTGTAGTTATCAATGATCTATTTAAAAAATAGTTAATAACTAAAACTATTAAATGCATATTAGAGGATTTGTGGTCAAATACTTTCTCCTTCATAAATGATGCATAGAAGGCTTATCCTCTGGTCTGATCTTCAAAGTAGAAAATTTGCCAAATTTTCCTTTTTCTCATTGGTGGCTCATATTTTACAAGGATTTTCTAATTTTTTCATTATCAAATTCTCGATTAAATCTTCTCATGAATGATTGAGGAGCAGGGGAAAAAATTAAAATGTTCCTTGATGCTTTGTTTAAACATAATTTAAAAAAAAAAATAAAAAAAAAAATTAATTCATTGACTCACAGAGTTATGGATTTTGTATGATATTTCATAAATTTCTGATTGCTTTCTGTTGGCATTTGTGGAATGTCCCATGTGCCTTGTCCATCCTTCTGCATTTTTCATACATGCCTACATCCACCTAAGTACAATTGTCTTCAGACCTTCTCTTCAACTAGGCTTTTTATTGCAGGAGTGGTTCATGTGTATTTATGCTTGTGCATTTTGCATTCTTGGCTACTGGAGCAGTTGCATTGGCCAACAATGTTTTCAATAAAAAAGAATTGCAGATTAAAAAAATATTTCTGGATGCTACCACTAAGGGTTTAGATATTAAGAAATGACATTGTAGGGGTATTGAGGTCATTTTCTTGTCATGGCTTCAACAATTCTTTTTAATGATGTTGATTTGTTGGTGACTTGTTGATGTATTGCAAGCAGAACTAAGCCTCAAGTAAATACCTCCTCCCTCTCCTCATCCTACAATATGGCCCTCTATTATTCTTTTGTTGCTCACTGTGCAATCATAATTAGCCAGGAAATATTGACAATAGTCCCAAATTCTAATTTCTCTTGTCACTCACTATGCAATCATTATTAGTCAGGGAATGTTGGCAGTAGTCACAAAATTCTAATTCAATTGAGTTAAGGGCATATTGTCAATTAAGTCGTGTATCTTCTATCATGCAGTTTTGGCATAGTTAATATCACAATATTGCGGTTAACATGTACATAGCCAAGTATTAGGTAGGAATTGTAATGTTTACTCACATTAGTTTGTATATATTGTTCGTTGGTTCGCTTTAATTTTGTAAGATCTTATGCTATAGCTAGCAGCGTTTTTGTTTTCAAGCGACACCAGTTCTCATTTGAGGTTTTTGCATTTTCTTTGGATGTTGCACTCAAATTTCTCTTGGCAAAATTTTATAAAGCAATAATGGTTACCAAATGATGCCCTCAGGTTGAAGCCTATGCATTTCCCATTTATTAAATATTGAATAATAAACAATAAGGGGTGAGCACTTGGCAGGTTAATTACTGTATGCACATAGTACCCACTTTTTGCTCCCATTTCTTTCATTGCTGCAGTTTGTGGGCTGAGAAACTTGATGGCAAGTCCAGTTCGTTGAAGCATCTTTGCCCAAGTAGAAGCTTACTGTAGGTGCACATGCAGATTTAATTCATTTCCTTTTCTTCTTGGATAAAGAACAATAAATTAGATTCAATCTCTTTAGAATTCAAGAGGGAGGTGAAGTTAGGATAAGATAAAAGTAAAAATCTAGATCCAAAAGTTCCTCAAATAGTAAACTAATTTTTAATCTTAATTAAAGATTGGATTCTCATGAATATGCTACTTTACTCTTCTATATTTCGTACATGATAAAAATAAGTTAAAAAGTTATTGGAACGCATATGCATATATGTTTTCCAACTGGATGAAAGGATGCCAAACTAGCATTCCTTTTGAGTTGGAGTCATTATTGTCAAGACGTGAGCCAAATATGCAGATGCTCTCTCTCTCTCTCTCTCTCTCTCTCTCTCTCTCTCTCTCTCAATGTAACTGTGTTTGTTAACACACT